>PVKA01012812.1:0-56755 GCA_004027165.1 Ctenomys sociabilis
GACATAGGAGAACCTGTACTGCAACATCATGAAACTCAGGTGAGCTCCAAATTTTCTGAACAAGGAGATTATGGAGCCACAGAGGAAAGAGATTGAAGTTCTATAGTGTGCCTGGGGAGAGTCACATGAAGAGAAAACTTTCTCTCAAGCTCTCACGGAGAGCAAACTGGTCAAGCATTGGCCGTGACTCATCCACATGTATGACACAGACAAAGGAACTACAGAATAATGTACAGGACTACAAGATAAACCCTGAGAGGACTTCACTGACCACATAGGAAATATAAAGTTCATGTATTGGTATATAAGTCTTGATCTATCTAAGTCTTAACCACCCAGCAGAAAAGTATAAAAATGAAGTATACATCGTGAGGCCATAATATTAAGCTGAGCTGTAAATGACTGTGGTTGACAATTTCTTTGAATAACTCATTATTGTTGTAGAATGCTGACTGTGTTGGATTGTGGTGTCGAATTCAAGCACCTAAGTTAGTTGAATGACAATGGAGTGCCCACCTTTGACAGACGTAGACAAAAGAAGGGGTGTAGAAAGAAAAAATCATGATGTGTGTGTATAGACAGTACAGTTGGGATAGATAATGCTGTGCTTCTACATAATTCTATGAGAGGCAAGATCTGCACTAATGGTGGTTGGACAGGATATTATGTCGACTTCTAGTACTACGGTCATCCACTAGGAAAACAATTATTGAATTTTTGATATAATTCAGGTATAAAAAAATAAGATAAGTAAGCAGCTACACTCTTAATTCACTGATAACAGATCTGCTAAAATAATATCTGTAAATATAATATCATGTATGCACCTTGTACAATACCAAAACATTATGAAAACAGTTTGCAATGTATTAATTTATCGAATCTGTATTGTTAAGGTGTCTTGAAACTGTCTGATTGACATTTGTAGTTCAATAAAATAAAATTAAATAAATAAATAAATGCTGACTAATTAGCATGTAAGTACAAATGTCCACCGCAAGGGTCACTCCTGAGTTCACAATGTGGGAGGACAGCCACTGAAGGAGGTTCACTGGGAGGTGTCATGTAAGGACAGAGTGTAAAGAAAAATAAGGAGGTCTTAAACCAGGTCTATGTTTTAAGGAAAGGGAGAAACAACCATAAAGCAAACAGTGAAAAAGCCACCACATATTAACAGGAAAGCAAGAGAGGATGTTCATAAAAATAGATGTTAAAAAAAAAAATAGAAGAGGAATCTGGGTTTATAGAAGAATGGAACTCTGGGCCACACTGCAAAAGTATAGGACAATGACAACCTTACCAACAGGTTTGGTAGAAGAAATCAGCTGAATCTACCTTGGAGTAGGTTGGGGGAGAACGAGTCCCAAGTTAGTGATAACACTTATATAAAATGATTCCAAGGGGCATGGCTTGCACTGTAGAACTCAGAAGTAGTTTGGGGTGGGAAAAAAGAAACTGGATTATCCTTTCCCTCCACAGCATTCTCTATTTTGAAAAATATTTCTATTCAGATGGATCCTGTGGATAAGATTTATTGCCAGCCATTTTCATGTGCTTAAGAGTTCATGCATTTAAATTATGATCGATTTAGTTACAGGTATGGTTTACTATTATTTTGCTTAGTATCACGTGGAATGTATGTAAAATGCTCTTTGGACTGAAACCATCCCTGCTGTAGAAACATAGTTAGAACTGAGAACTTTAGGTGAAACTGCATAAGGAGAATTTAGAAGCAGAAAGGATCCTGGAGGAGACAGATGACTAAGAGAACAGAAGACACCAGACTGTCTTCCCTTGAAGAGTGAGGCACTCCGTCTCTTTCACCTTCAGCATATTCACACTTTTATTTGTTTTCCCTTTTATTCACTGCACTCAAATCAAGGACAGCTTTCTGGGCGTGTTAAAGGAAACAGATGCATTGAAAATTGGGTTTGGGGCCTCTTCGTTTTCATTTTTAGTTTGGTATTTTTGTTCAGACCTCAAAATGAAAAAGAAAAATATATAATAGTTCCTAAACAGCAAGACCTCCCTTTGCTCACAAAAACATTTCAATAAAAACTATAAAACTTAGACTCTAAAACCTATTTAAAAAAATAACCTAGCCAATTTTATTTATCATAGCGTGGGATTCTGAGACCTGCATTATCTCCGTGAAGATAATGGAGATAATAGTAAACTGAAAAGCCCTTGTGGGGCTGAGATCAGCCAGTAACTTGAAGTGACGGAATGAGGAGATTGGGAAAGGCGTGCGGGCTGACTTCTATGCACATTTTCCATTTTATTTTTTTAATGTATTTAGTACAGGGTCTACAGAGTCTCACTACATAGACTAGACTCATAGCGATCCACCTGTATTCAGCCTCCCAAGCTCTGGGGTTACAGGTGGCGCCACCACGCCCAGTCTCAGTCACCGTCTCAGCGGGGGCGGACTGGCACGGCTCACGGGAGATTGACATAGCAAGGTATTTATTTCTACATGAGGTTTATACCTTGGTGTACTGAAAAATTATATAAATATATGAACGTTAGTCTATTTAACTTTTAATCCTGCTTAGGACATTTATTGACATACACGGTTACTTATAACCATACATTATAATAATTTTCAAACTAGTAAGCTCCTAGGACTTTTGCAGTCCATACTTCAGGAACAGACCTGGTTCTTCAGCTGAAGTCCTTGGAGGACACACCCCCTGATCAGAGCAAAGGCGAAGTCGTCCAGAGACAGTCGATGGTGGAGGAGGAAGAAGAGGGAGAAGAAACAGGAAGAAGAAAAAAGGAAGCAGGGAAGGAGGGGGAGGGGGAGGGCAGGGGGAAGGGGAGGAAGGAGAGGCGTGTGAGGGCCACTGATCCAGCTCTCAGCCGAATAGGCAGTCTGCAAAACATGTGTGTATTGCTTCAAGCCAAGAAGGCCCACAGCTAATTCTTCTGATCACCATCGGGCAAGGCCAGGGGACCCGGGACCCGGGCTTGATCCGCGTCTGCGCCTCCGCCACCCGCACACCGCCCGGGGACCAGTCCGCATCCGTCCCAACCCGCCGACTCCCCCTACGCCCGCGTCCCACCCCGCCCGCGCTCCTCCGAGGAAGCTCCGGGCCTCAGCCGCGTCCCAGCTATGCCCCCCACTTCGCTCCCGAACCCCCAGGACGAACCTAGCAGGCGGCCGCAGCCGCGGAGCCCGCAGCCCGGCCCGCCCTCTCCCGGGAGCCCGCAGCCCTGTGCAGCGGCGCCCGCCCGCCCCCTGGCGACCTCCCGCTGAAGCGCGCAGCTCCCTGCGTCGGCGGTTCTCTCCGTTCTCTCATGAACGCGGAGCTGCTGCAGCAAGGCGTCTGCAAAGGACACTGTCAAGCTAGACCCCGAGGAGCCTCGGAAACCACTAGGACAGAAGGACTGAAGCACACAGCGACATCTTTATTTCAGGCTGGGTGCAGCCTAGTCAAGGGCAAGAAGGCCTTTGACTGCGAACAAAGGGAGAAAACCTGACTTATAGACGAATTTAAGCAGGGCGGGGTCCCTTGAAGCACCCAGAGCATGTACAGTGGTAGTGTGCGAATTTGCTGGAACCGAGGATTGAACTCAGGTCCTTGATCTTGCCAGGGAAGCGCTTATTCCACTGAGCCATCTCCCCGGCCCTCCTGGGAGCTTCAAGGGATCCCGCCCTTCTTAAATTCGTTTATAAATCATATTCTCTCCCTTTGTTCTGCCTTTACTTCCACAAATAATCTTTGTCATTTGTGTTGACTTCTGCTGTTTCCTTGACACATTTCAGGCATATACTGTTTTTCTTTGTATCATCTTGCACCTGTTGAATTGTTACACGTTGGTTTCCTCTTATTTTCAGGGGATCATGCCTTTCATGATGGCTAGCCACAGCGATGTCCAAGATCTGAAAGTATATCTTCTGTTTTGTTCAAGCAGTTTGGTCAGCTTTCAGTGGAATTTTTATTTTCCTGGATATCTCTTCGAATCCATTTCATGCATTCAAATTCTTTTCTATATTGTTGCTTTAAGGTTTTCATTCTTTTTCTGCACTCCTCTATTTTTTTTCGATACCATATATAGTATAGGGTCTACAGGATCTCACTACACAGATCAGATTTGTAATGATCCTTCCTGTTTTTCAGCTTCCCAAGTAGTGGGATTACTGGTGCGCCGCCATGCCCAGTCTCAATCTCTGTCTCAGCGAGCCCTGGGGGCATGCTGGGGATCGAACCCCTGGCCTAAGCAGACACTTTAATCAGCTGAGCTATCTATACTTTCTTTTGATAAGATGAATAATTCTTTCATTGTGGTTGTCATTGCTTTTTTGTCTGAGAGATTATTTTTGATCTGATTTCTTCTATAACCTGATGATATTGTTTCTTTACTTCAGTTGCTAACATTTCAAAAATTTCAGGTGTGTGAGTTCCAAGTTCTTCTGTGTCAGTATCTCCTGGACTTGCTCTGGGTAGACTGGAGGTCTGAGCTTGCATTTTGCTCCTTTATTTTGATATTTTCTATTTATTTTATTTTTTTATTTTTGCAATGACTCTTTTGAGTTTTTGTAGTAAGTAGCTATTTCACTAGTATCAAGGATTCTCCAGGAATAGTTGGCACTTCAGGGATATTTTCTGTGTATATGAGATTCTTGGTTTGTGACTGTCTCAAAATCATACTTTCCCAGTTAATTGACAGGAGGATGTTAGTTTCTGTTTGGCTCAGCTCCCAGTCTTTGGGGTAGAGCTGTGGTGAGGTTATTACCCCCAGAGAGTCCCAATATTTTTACTCAAGGGAGAACATCTGATTACATCAGATGTGACATCCTAGATACAGAAGAACAATTAGCGATTAGCACAATTTAGAAACTGGCAAACTGTGGTAGCTAGTGTTTTTGTACTTTCGACCATAGGAACAAAGTCGATAGTTTTATACTAGAACTGATCACAAATTAGGAGTTTGTATACAAAGTGTTTCTCCTTGTTGGCATGGCATTAGCCTGGGTTCTTCTGGACAAAGTTGTGTTCTGGGCACTTTCCATAGCATAGAACCAGGCACCATGGTTCCTCTAGATGTAGGCTTCCCAATAATAGAGGGCAGAGGGTGGAGTGTTTCCCCTTCTGCATGGCTCCCCAAAGTTCCAGAGGCTCATTGTCACCCCTGTGATGGTGAGGTCAGGGCTGAGAGGGCAGAGTTTCTCCCATCCTGAGGAGCTCATAGAAGTTCCAAGGCTCAGTGTGTGTACCCATTTTATTATCTTTTATTTGTCTCTTTAATTTAAATCACTTTGACTTTATCATATAGAAGAAATCATGACATATTTAAGCTTTTGTCTCTGATTTATTTCACTACACATTATGGATTCAAGGTCCTTTTTCCAAGTTGAAGAAGTGGCACAAGTCTGTAATCTCAGAAATGGGGAGGCTGAAGCAGAAAGATTACCCCAAGTTCAAGGGCAGGAAGAGCTACAGTGGGCCCAAGTTCAGCCTGAACTGCATCCAGAAACCCTGCCCCACATGCCCACTAAAAGAAAGTGCGTACATTTTCCTAAAGATAAATCAACTCAATATGTTCTTATAGAAAAGTGGTATTCCACTGAGAATAACACCTATATTTTCATTATACATTCCATTTTATCATTTCACCTTTTATTTTGACATGTCTAATCTTTTTTGAGTTCTTCATATATTCTTAATATTAATCCTCTGTCTGAGTGGTAGCTGGCAAAACCTTATTTCTATTCTGGAGGTTACCTAATCACTGCATTGAGTCTAATTTAGTCAGTACAAAGTGGAAAATTACAGTGAACCACATATCAGTGTTGCCTAAACTTCAGGCAAAAAAATAAAATCACTTATATCTATAAGTAATTAGTCTGATGTATTCTCATATGATGCTTTTGGAAAGCAGTTGTATCTAGGTAGCTTGTGGAAAGAAAAGGCAAATCCTTTGAATAAGACTCCCCTTCCTATGTACACTATGTATATTAATGCTTTTTTAACAGGAAAGAAAAATAATTTATTTTGTCACTCATTTTATGAAAAGAATTTTGTCTCAAAGTCTAATTCTACAGCTTACATACAGGACATTTTTCTGTTTTTTTCCACTTCCCAGGGTGGTGAATATGGCTATGAGTATGGAGGGAATGTCTTAGAACACGTTGTAAAATTAAGGTTCTGACCTTAACACTTCAGGAAATATAGCATTAGTCCCTGATACAAAAGGGACAATGAGTCTTTTATTTCTAACCAGGTCATTGACTCTTATGTGGTACTAATCTGAGTATGCTGGAAGGCTGAGGCAAGAGAGCTAGCAAATCCAGTCCAGCACTGGTAACTTAGCAATTTAGTAAGGCCTAGTATCAAAAAAATAAACTCAGGGCTGGAGATAAAGCTCAGTGAAAAGAGCCTGCATTCAATCTCCAGTACCAAAAGAAAAATCAAACAGGATATATTCACTGACCTCCTGAAATGACAAGGGATCAGTTAACATACACCTATTGAATGACACGATTTCTCTATTTAGAGGTATCCACAAATTTCTGGAGAGCGATTCTAGAAAGTAAATTGACCACTTATTAAAGACTACATCTCTGGTAGCCATGCTTGAAGAAAAATAAAGAATTTTCCGTTACACTATTGGATCAAGCCTTAAAATCCATTGAGGCTTATCAATCGATTTAGAGTGCTAGTTTACATTGAAAACGTTCAATGTAAACTAGCACTCTAAATATTCTATGTCAAATTTTGAACATCAAGTGGAAATGAGGCCTATACTCCCATGTGAAGTGCCATATATTAGGGAATGAAAGGATTGTTCACCATCTCTGTGAACATAAGAAGACCCCATGCCTTCATAGCATAGTCCTGGAGTTACAACTGCAGTAGAGAATCACCCAAAACAGTGCAACACGCAAAAGCTCCATTTCAATGTTTGTCTTAACAAGATTATTCTTCACCACAGGAAAACATTTTCTCCCAATCCCTCTTCTCTACCTCTATCATGATATAGCCCCCTATTTGGGACTACATGCTCAAAGAAAATCAATATAATCAACACCACAGCCAGATCTGCCTGCCTACAAAAAACAGGCACAGAACATCTGGCTAGGCAGCTGCCCATGTTTTTCTTCAGTTGTCCTCTTGTAATGTACTAGACTGTCCTCATTTCTCAAGAAATGCTTCCATTTGCACACCACCCATCTGTTCACTGAGCCTTTCCAGATGTGAGCTCCACTCTCCCTTCCCTGATTTCATTCACACTAATTTCATATCTTAAGACATGAAACTAAGGGGCACAAAGTGTTAAGAAATGTACTCAACTTTAGGAAGATACATTCTGAAGAAGACAAAAAGTAAGTAATAAGCCACATATATATAATGGACAAGGTCAGAGACTAAGTATAGCATACTATGCCTGGAAGAAGCAATTGGAACTTTTCAGTGAAGGAGAATAATGTGAGTTGAAGAGAAACAATCTGACATTCCATAGTCAGGAGGCTACTTGGAGGAAATACAGATCAGTCTAGCAGCAGCTCTGTTTTATGGCCAGAAATACCCGGAAAGCAGAAAAGAGCTGGGGATTCAGAATGCTATTTTCTCTCATGGTGGAGTCAACAGGGATGCCACAGTTCATCAGTTCCCTGTGCTTTCACGTTTCCTGTTGTAAATGGGGATAAGAGTGGGAATCTCTCCCTGTCTTCTCTCTTCATTGGTGTTTCCACAGATTTGAATGGTCTGAGCACAGGGTAAGTTTTTAACAGACATGAAAAGTGAGAGTGATGTTCCAGAATTTCCTTGAGAATTGATTTTCTGAGTACCAGCAGTATTTGTCTTACAAGAAGCATTTATATTATTTAATGATTTATTCCTTTTATTCTTATTCTGTTTTTAACCTAAGTAAACTAGGTGGGGCAAGTGTCTTCTGAAGCAATCATCTTACTTGCTTCTTTCCTGATGTGGTGAGAGGAATATTGATGATCTGACTTTAATTATCTTCTAGGTGAGACCTTGATTGAACTAATACGGGCCCATTATCCAGAGGCAATGCTGGGCTCTGACAAGTTTCTGTTTTGATGTTTAACATTGTGGGTGGGTTGGTGTGCCTTCCTTGTCTCTCTGTGATGACAGAATGTACAAACACGAAGACCACTTCTGGACGAGGGAACAATTACTGATCTTTGAGCCGGGAGTTCTTGCTACCTTTAACTACATTGCTTCAATACCTCCCTGCACTTTTGCCTAAAACTTATTCTCCATCTTGCTGGCACAAGGGACTAAGTTACATTTGTCACTAATTTCCCCAGCAGGATATTGCTTTCCTGCTTTCATTATTTTATCTACTGTGATGCATACTTTTGTTTTCTATTTATCCTCCATCACTGCAATGAAAAAAAAAAAAAAAAAAAAAAACCTTTTGCTTTCTATGAAAAAGGAAATGTGAATGGGTATCTGTTCTATTCCATATATGGGACAATCCTACAGCTCATTTAGTTTTGTACATATACATCATTCAGCTATTTGACTTCTAATGCAAGTTTGGAAAGATCAATCTGATCTAAATCAGTATGACAGATAGGTTTCAAACATGTATTCTCTTTGGGGATACTGTAGCTTGCGTGTACGGCATGATTAATTAGCAGCACTATGAGCAGTCCAAGGAATTACAGTGGACTGCAGTCCTACAAAGCACAGCACTAAGATAATACCATTCTTTCCACCTTCATTTTGGTATCCTTGTTTATTATTTGAAAGACACAGACACTGAGAGATACTCAACGTACATGCAAGATACATGCTGCAATCCTGTGGACCATCAATGTGTGTGATTGGAAGATTCTCTGCACTTACACCTGATCTCTGCTTCCCTTACCACTGGGCAGCTACTGATTACCTTGCACCTGCTCCTCCGTGCACTTCATATTTATCCTCGGTGCTTCTGAATGTGCTTAGGGCTGTAGAAATGAGACACAAGTTGTATTTAGTGTTTAACGCTATCACATTTATAAAACACATCAATGATTATATTCAGTTCTGAAAAGAAACAAGATTTGCCATGACTAAATGAATGTGTAGCACCTGATGAAGCTGATTATTTGTTCATGTGAAAGAATATTAAGGTATTTTACTATACACACAAGTTTTAAAAGATTAATATTTTAAACTTTTAGAGGTTTAAAGATTGCATTGTAAATATATATACATATATGTGTATGAATTTATAAACTTGTCTGTAATGAGAATCTTTAAAATTTATATCACTCTATATACTAAATCAATCACTAAATTACAAGTAACTTATGAGAAGAGATCATTTTAGTGAATGCTGGACATCGCTGTTCAACTTAATGAACTGTGGATCATCAAGGTTTGTGAACTGCCACCTTTGTTCACCCCATTTTCTTTACCTGTAATGGGTCTGACAACCATAATGCCTACGTTATAATAACAGCTCTTAGGACTTGGCCCATCCAGCATGCCATGTGGAAGCCAGTGTGGTTATGAGCCCTTTCTCCTGCCTCTCTCAGCTGCTCTGCTAAAGGCCTAGAGAGAAACAAGGGGTTCTTGCAGGGACTTTCAGGAAAGTCAAGCAGCAAATTCAGGCTACTGGTGAGAGTATCGCTCAGCAATGGGCTTTGGTCACTCCTTGAACCCACCATGTGGAACCAGCTGGTTAGAGAGATGGTAGGCAAGCAAGGGAGAGAGTGAGTGAGCACGGCGGTTGGCAGCTGGACTCAGGGAAAGGTTTTTAGGCAGCTGAATGCATGGATCTGTGAGTTTTGGAGCCCGAGTATTTATGGATAATGAAGTTCTCAGGGTATTCTGCAGGTGTGGGCAGCTGAGCCTATACAAGAATAGAGCAAAAGGTCATGGGAGAGGAGACCCACCCCCAGCCTGGGCAGTGACCAGCTGTGTGACCCCAAGTGAGCTAGTTATCCTTACTGAGCTTCCATTTTGTCCTCATAAGCATCATCAGCATCAGGGACAATGACTCCCTCCCAATGAGCAGCTTCTCAGCTGTGTTGATCGCCTATTCTGGTGCCCCTATGACCGTGAGAAAAGACATACACAGGAGCAGGGACATTTTCTTAAGTGCTGCTAATTAGGTGCCAGCTGGGACTGGTCTGAGGCCCAGGATTGGTGCACCCCTCCACTCTACATCCTGAGGACAGCATAGTCTACTCCCTAACCAACATTCTTTTGCTAGCCAGACTCAGACAAATGGGACCTGTGGCCCCAGCTACTTGGAGGATCATTTGAGTCCAGGAGCTTTAAACAGAATGGACAGCATATCAGACACCATTAAAATAAACAAACAAACAAATAAATAATTTAAAGATTCCTTTGCCTGCTGCCCCTGAATTGACTCACTTGAGATTGACTCCAAATTTCACAGATGAGGAACCCCCTTGGTTCCATGGTTGCTGTACTCGCAAAACCTAAGCCTCGGCAGGACAGGAGTCTTCTCTGGGAGGCCAGGCCCCAGGGAGGCCCTGCCAGTAGGCTGGGCTCTCAGCCTACAGGACCCAAGGGGAGGCTGAGGCAGAGGGATCTAGACACATGCTCCAGCTCAGGATGGCCACACATTGTCCACTCTCAGAGTGACCTCAGAATGAAGTCCTTTCTCCACTGCCCTGCAGCCTGGGGCTCTGCTCCTCCAATTCTAGAGCACCTGGAACATCTTTGCATCTTATTCCTTCCCTCGCTGCACCCTTTAACAATAGGTGACATGTTCTATGTGCCAAGTGCCCGGCTGAGCATTTCACACATTGACTCCTGTAATCACTTCCAATCCCCAAGAACATCCTGCCACATAGGCTTCTATGCTACCCATTGGACAGAATGGGAAGAAACCGAGTCACAAGGAGCTTACATAACTTGCCCCACATCACAAAGTTAGTATTCTGTCCATGTCTGCCTCTCCCACCCCTGACAATATGATCACTGAAGTAAAAATCACATCCTACTTGTCTTGATGTGGCTGGCATCTAACTCCAGACCGAAGTCAGATGTTTTCAAGGCACCTGAATCTCTTTCAGTTGTTGATCTATAAAACAGAAATATGTTACTTCCTTCTTCTGGTCAGAAACCATAATGACATCTGCTGCCTGCAGTTATGCTAGTTGAATGCAAAACTCTAGGGTGCAGGAAAGCTGGAGTCCTGGAGACACTGGGATCACAGGCGTGTGCCACCATACCTGGCTTATCATGGTTTCTTTTTTGACACATGAGCATCCAAGAAGTTATACTTCAGAGGTACCCTGAAATTAGAGTTCTGAGCCCTAATTCTGCTCTTCCCCTGGGCTCTAGCAGCCTCCTCTACTCCTCCCAAGCAAAAGCCAGGGCAAGAGGGCAAAATTTCTCTTCAACTCCTCCTGCAGTCCTCTGCTCAGTCCAGAGCCCCTAGTTCTGTCCTCTACTGCCTTCCTGGCCTTCTAAAAGAGCTCCTCCCCAGGGGAGAATAGGATGTGCACAGCCAGTCACCCTGCTCAACAGAAGGCCAAAGGCCTAGCTCCAGGTGCCCTTGAGACCTGCCTCAGAATCACCAGGTCCCATCCTCCCACCCAGATCTTTGGAACCTCTAGACTCTGCATTTTTAACAAACTCACTGTCCTGCACCAGGGCCTTGGCAGGGAGATTGTGTTCAGGTGAGAGCTGTGGTGCTTGCACATTGGCTACAGCTGTCTGCTTGTCAGCAGGATCCTGGGAGGGTAGTAGCAGCCGTCCTGCTAGGACACCCTAGCTCTCTAGAGTCTGAAAACTGATTTGCAGAGCTCCAGGCAACCTGGGAAAAAGTACCTCTCTGCAGAGCGGCTCGGGCCTGGAGGGTGAGCAGTGGCTGGTGCTGCCCCTGCAGCTTGGTGGCAGTGGCTGAGCAGCAGGCAGCCGCCCTTCCCCTTTCCCTGTGGCTGTGCCCCAGCCAGTGCTGGAGACAGCTGGCCTCTGTGTGCCTAGTGCCCCTGGGCTGGGGAGTCACCGAGCACGCCCAGTGACTTTCCTGGGCTGCACAAGGCCACACGAGTCAGTTCCGGGGTGGACTTTCATTTCTGCCCCTTGCTCTGCAGCCTTAGGCCAGGTAGCTCTGCAAAGGGTGAGGGTGTTGGGAAAATTGTGAGCCACAGAAGCTACAAATGCATCTCTTCCTCCAACGGCCACATGCGGGGGCTGTCACACGGCCTTCCAGAAGTCTGAGCTCACTCCAATCTGGACTTTTAGAATTTTAAAATTTTGTCTAACCTACTCAATGACCCTGTGGCCAACAGATTCCTGTTAGTGCACAGGCATTTGTCACCTGCTTCCCAGACACCTGGAACCATAGGTAGGGAGGCAAGCTCTCAGCCCAGCCTCCTCACCTCCCAGTGACATGGGTCCTCCACTCTGGGCAGGGTTGGGCAGAACCATCTAAGGCCTCTGTTGAGTGGTCACAGTCTAGTGCCACAGCTAGCCCCAGCAGCCTGCACCTTCTCAGGCTGTGTCCACTTATGCTGCAGTTGGGCTTTCTATTTGTGCCCAGTGCAGATCATATGGTTGCCAGCCACAGTGGAGCCCAAGACCTGCGGTGGATTTGCTCCTGCCACAGGCTGACTTCTACTCTCACTCCTGCCCACACACAGGGGCAGTGGGGGACATCTTTACAGGGACAGATTCCCCCACCCCTGGCACTTTGTGCTTCCAGTTCCTCAGGCTCTATTCTTCCAGGATACTTTTTTCTCAGCTAAATTCTTCTCTCACCCCACACCACTGCGACTGCTGAAAGCTTTCCAATTCCTTTCACGTTTTGACACATTTATAAAATAATTCTCATAAGTTAAGGTTTGCTGAAGAAATTGGAGGGGGCCACTCCTGCTAGGAGCTTCAGGCTGCTCAAATCATTCTGAAGGAAACACATGTTGGCACTCCCAGTCCTATTCTCAGGGCACCTTGCTTGGGAAACACTGGTATACAACAATGGCCATCTAAGCCAGGCATAGTGGTGAATGCCTGTAGCCCCAGCACTGCAGAGGATGAGGCAGGAAGGTCCTGAGTTCCAGGCCAGCCTGAACTACATATGGATACCTTGTCTCAAACACTCAAACACACACACACACACACACACACACACACACACACACACTTTCAGATATAATGAGGAATCACACTTAGCTGCAGGCTTTACCTGCTCCTTCTTACAGACCTTCTGGGCTAGGGGATGACTCCAGGACCACCCCTAGTGGACCAGCCATCTCTCTAAGGCTTTCATCCTGGCCCTGCACCCTAGCCCCAGCTGCAGAAACAGCCTGGCCCACCTGAGAGGTAGCAAGGTTAATTTTGGCTTAGGGATGGACTCAGCATGGTCTTGCTTTGTCCCAAGGGCATAAAACACAGATCTTCTCAGAGGACTACTTTGAAAACTGTCTGGGGAGATGGCTTAGTAGAATAAGTGCTTGCCTGGCAAGTGCAAGGGCCTGAGTTCAATATCAAGTTCATCAAGAAAAAAGAAATGTAGTAAGTATTAATTAATGAATCTGTGATATAATTCAGGTATAAAAAAATAAGATAAGTAAACAGCTACACTCTCTTAATTTACTGATAAGAGACATCTGCTATAATAATGTCTGTAACTATAATATCATGTATGCACCCTGTATGATACCAAAACATTATGAAAACAGTTTGCAGCCGGGCATGGTGGCGCATGCCTGTAATCCCAGCACTCGGGAGGCTGAGGCAGGAGGATTGTTGTGAGTTCGAGACCAGCCTAAGCTACAAAGTGAGCTTAAGGCCAGCCTGAACTGCATAGTGAGACCCTGTCTCAAAAAGACAAAAAAAAAAAAACAGTTTGCAATGTATTAATTTATCGAATCTATCCTGTTAAGGTGCCTTAAAACTGGCTCATTGATATTTGTACTTCAATAAAATAAAAAAAATGAAAAAGAAAAATGTTGAGCACCCAGGTGATCTCAGGCTGCAGAAGTTTGCCATGTTATGCCTATAAGTACAGTTTTTTGTTCAAAAATTAAATGTTTTTGGTGATACTGGTGATCGAACTCAAACTGTGCTGAGCTACAACCCAGCCCCCTTTTGATGGTAAAGGGTACCTAAGACACCATCAGGAAAGAGATGAAATATGGTAAATTGGCCCAGGGCCCACAGGATCCTCATCTGACCCAGGCTTGGTGTGAGTGAGCCCACCCTGGGCCCTGCTGGATCCTTATTCAAGCCAGCACCCAGGCCCTTCATGTGAGTGGAACTTCCTCTGTCAGACAGGCTCCGTGTGGAACTCTGCAGCAGAACTCCCCACAGAGAGGCTAGAAGCAAGACCCACCCGGCTGATCCTGAAGCAGAACATCTTGCCAGAGGGGCACAGAGGTTCAGCTCCAAGGGCTGCAGCAGGAAGAAGTGGAGCACAGCAGCCACACCCAAGCCACACCCACCTGGATGAGTTTGAACTTGGTAGGTCCAGATCTGGAGCTAATGTAGTAACTCTACCAGCGCTCTACAGCAAAGGTCAGAAAACAGTGCTATACAAAATGACAAGGAGAAGGAGCAAAATGCATTCTCAGGCCCCGAGCCCACTCAGAACAAATACAGGACACACTAGCATAGAAGAAAGGGGAAATCACACACCTAAAATCTCTGAAATAATAGCGTCTGCAGTAAATAACAATCGCAGAAAGATATAGAGGAAATCAGATCAGAAATAATTTCTGAAGTGAAAACAGGTACAACTATAATGAAAGTAGTACTAAGTGCTTCTAAAGAAGACACTGAAAAAAAATAGAGAAGAATAGAAAAATGATAGAATCTTGAATGAGCAATATAGAAAAGAAATAGAATGCGTGAAGCAAATTCAAAGTGCTGTGTAGGAAATTAAAGGCTGGCAAAGCCATTTGAATGCAAGTCAAAATACTTTCAGACCTTGAAGACACCATTGCAGCTAGTGAAAAGGTAAGAAAAGATCTCTTAAGAACAACTAAGATGCAGAAAAAAATAATTCAGTATCTGCAAGACGATGCAAAGATAAACAATGTAAGACATAGATATCAATGAGAAAGGAGTCAATACAAATGATATAAAAAGAATATGGACAGAAGTAATAGCAGAAAACTTCCCAAATAAGGACAAACAATCTGACATTCAGGTAGCCAAAACATGTAGAACTCCAAATAATATCAACCCAATTAAAACCACCCCCAGACATATAATAGTCAAGATCCAAGAAATTCAGCATAGGAACAGTATCCTAAAAGCTGCTAGAGAAAAGAAACACATCACAGTGAAAGGAAAACCCATCAAAATAACAGCAGATTTCTCTTCACAAACCATCAAGGCAAGAAGAGTATGGAGCAAAGTACTTCTGGTCTTTCAAGAAAACAAATTCCAACCCAGACTGATATACCCTGCAAAACTCTCTTTCAAGTATAATGGAGAAGTGAAATACTTCCATGACAAAGAACAACTAAAGAATTTCATGATGACAAAGCCACCCCTACACAGACTACTAAAAGATATTTCAGAGAGGGACCAAACTGACCATAACTTCATGACTGAGAATGGAAAGAACCCACTAAATAGGGCAAACAAACACAGGAGAAAAAGAGGTACACAAAAGCAGTCTTTCAATTATTCTTTTGTATATAGTAGCAAAATATTTCTATCAGCATACTCTACAAATGAACTCCTCCTGCTCCCTGTGGGTCATATTCTATCCAGGTCTACAGGGTGGATATCAAGGAAATAGCAGTAATTCAGTCCCACAAGTGACACCCGGCCACCAGTAAGCATCATGGACACTGTCCACGTCCACCACATACTAGAACTTCATGCGATATCCTATCCCGAAACTGTTAAAAGTGCTGGTCATATTTTTGCCATTCCAGTGTTTATGTTATATTTTATTCTTAGTAATTCTTTACTATCATGAAAGCTTTTTCTTAGTTGAATTGTTTTTAAAATATCTAGTTTTAATTAATATTTAATTAACTTTCTGAATATTGTTTAATCTTAATGTTTTAGGATTTATACTGTGTCTTTGACTTACAATCTACTTATAAGACATAGCATGATATTTTCTCCTAGTATTAGGAACTTTAAAAAGTATATTTCCATTTTCCATTGACTTTTATATTACTTCTTCCTTGTCTTTTATACACACACATATGAAAAATATGTATATACCCAAATATAAGATTGATACTATTTTGTAGAAATCTTCAATGACCTTTTAAATGGGTTCATCTAATATATTGCACACTGTCCTGCATAACTACCATTTTGAGAGCTCTTTATTCTTTATCCAGGACCATACAGCAACTTCTCTTGCCTTCTGGATTATGCTCTTTTGTTATTTTCTATGCTATGTCTGGAAATATTAGAATATTTTGAGTTTGTATTACTGGAAAATATTTTACTTTTAGTTTTCAAAGGTATGTTTGCTAAGCATAAAATTCAATGACAGATTTTTTTTTTCTTTCAGTCATTTGAATTAGTCTAGTTTTTTTTTTTTTCCTTTTTTTTGTAACAGAAGCTATTTATTTATTTGGAATATTTTATTTATTTATTTATTTATTTTGCAGAACCAGGGAATAAACTCAGGCCCTTGTGCTTACCAGGGAAGTGCTTATTCCACTGAGCCATCTCCTTGATCCCAACAGAAGCTATTTAAGAATCAACAAGTGTATGAAAGCATGGATGCAGAAAATTTTAAATTTCAGTGATATGCACATAAGAAGGCTTGGCAATATTCTTCTATGGAAAGAGCTAACCTTGAAAATACATGACTTCTCTTTTTCAAACATATAAATGTAACAGATCACAATTAAAAGTCAAACAAGTATTTTGAACTCAATAAGTTGTTTTAAAAATCCATCTGTATAAAAAACAATGAAGATTAATAGAGAATTTATTAAAGCAGTATTACAAATGAGAACATGGACAAATGGGGAAAAAAAGGGTATACAAAGGAAGAATCATGATGTGTGTGTATAAACAGTACAGTTAGGATAAATATGCTGTGCTTCTGCATAATTCTATGAGAAGCAAGATTTGCACTAATAGTGGTTGGACAAGATATTATGTTGGCTTCTAGTACTATGGACAAACACTAGGGAGATAACAAGGTAGAAAGTATTAATTATTGAATCTGTGATATAATTTAGCTATACAAAAAAAATAAGTATATAGCTACACTCTCTTTATTCATTGATTAGAGACATCTGCTATAATAATGTCTGTTAGTGTCATGTATACACCTTGTATGACACCAAAACATTACGAAAACATTTTGCAATGTATTAATTTATCAAATCTGTCCTGTGAATTTGTCTTGAAACTGTCTCATTGCTATTTGTTCTTCAATAAAAATAATAAAAAATTACAAGTTCTATATTACATGACCATTATACAAATGCTTGCTTTAGTTTTTTTTCCTAATGTGGAATAAGATGCTACTTAATTTTGTTTTTCCACAGCTAATTTTTTTATGTATATGCTTTAATGATTTTTTTCTTTACAATTAGTTTCGGACAATTTCATTTTTGTGTATCTTGGTATGATTTTATTCAAATTTCTTGTGCAAAAGGTTCATTTTTCTTGGAAATGTAGTGCTATAATTGACTAAATTCAGAAATGTAAATCTTTAAATGTTGCCTACCCCTTTCTACTTTGAGAATTCTATTATATGAATATAAGTTTCTTGATTTTGGCAAAGAGTGAACTATTATATGACTGATCTATAAATTCTTCATTTTTATTTTGGACAATTTCTGTTATATTCATTTAAGTTTGTAAATAATTTATTTATAGTGTGCAAATCTCATGCCATGTATTCATTTCTTATATCTTTCACATTTCAATATTTGTCTATAATTTTTAATATGCTATATAATTATTGATTTTCAGTAAAGTTAATGAGAAAAAAAAGTGATATGGTAAGTCATGGAGCAGGGTGAACACTTTCAACTCTGTACCCCAGCCCCATCCCTACCCAGAGAGCAGCCATGCATTAAAAGCAGTCCCTTTCATTCCCTGTCTTCGCAGCTATTAGCAAGCTCTCTGGCCAGCCACACCCATGCCCTTAATCCTTGACCCTCAAGAAGCCCACTGCTTCCCACAGGGGCTTTGCTGTAGGTTCAAAAGGGGCAACTCTGCTTGCCAATCTTTCCCACACACATTTAATTTTCATTGCTTCAGATACTGTGCATAACATTTTGCATCAGGGGCCAATACTGTATCAAGCTGTGGCTTTTCTGTCAGCCAGCTCTACTTTCTCTAAATAGTAACTTCTTTAGTACAGTATTTGACATTCTGCAGATCTGGAGTAAGCAATATTAACAAGCCCTTCACACATAACTAATGAAAAATGTATGGAGCCCATCCCAGACCTAGAGAGTGACAACTTGTACCTTAACATTTACAGGTCATTCCCAACTATATTTTAGTTCAAGTATTGACTTACTATATAAACCACCAAATAATTCTGTCACCATCTAGTGTTCAGAATGAAGCAAACTATAAAGCAGGGGACTGCAGAGGTACTGGAAATGTTGACTAATCAGGTGACTTAATTATAACAATACCCATCTGGAATCCCAACTACTTGGGAAACTCAGGCAGGATGATACACTTCAAGACCATCCTGGGCAATGTAATGAAAATGTCTCATCTTTTAAAAACACAGGGTTTGAGTCAGGTGTGGTGGTGCAGACCAGAATCACTGAAAATTAGAGGCCAACCTGGATTACATAGTGAATTCAAAGCCAACTTGCACTACATAGTGAGACCCTGTCTCAAAAATAACTAAAAGAGTTTATAGGCAGATGTTGTGGTACACATTTGTAATTCCAGCACTCAGGAGATTGAGGCAGGAGGATCACTGGGAATTTGAAGCCAGTTTGGGTTACAAACTGAGTTCAAGAGTAGCCAACATTTTGGCCCTAGCCTTTCAAGGTCAGCGAAAACTCAGGACATAGGAGAACCTGTAATGCAACATCATGAAACTCAGTTTGAGCCCCAAATTTTCTGAACAAGGAGATTATGGAGCCACAGAGGAAAGAGATCAAAGTTCTATACTGTGCCTGGGAAGAGTCACATGGACAGAAAACTTTCTCTCTGGCTCTCAGAGAGAGCAAACTGGTCAAGCATTGGCTGTGACTCATCCACATGGATGACACAAAGGACCTACAGAGTAAGGTACAGGATTACAAGATAAATCCTAAGGGGACTTCACTGACCTCATCAGAAACAAAAACTACATGTTTTGGTATGTAAATCTTTATCTCGGTCTTAACCATCCAGCAGAAAAGTATAAAAATGAGGTATACACCATGCGGCCATAATAAGTTGAGCTATAAATGGCTATGGTTGACAACTTCTTCAGATAACTATTATTGTGGAATGCTAGACTGTGTTGGATTGTGTCATCGAGTTCAGGCACCTAAATTGGTTGAATGACAATGGAGTGCCCATCTTTGATAGGTGTGGACAAAGGAAGTGGTATAGAAAGAAAGAATCATGATGTGTGCGTACGGACAGTACAGTTGGGATAGATACACCGTGCTTCTACATAATTCTATGGGAGGCAAGATTTGCACTAATGGTGGTTGGACAGGATATTATGTCGGCTTCTAGTACTAGGGACAACCACTAGGAAAATAACAAGGTAGAAAGTATTAATTATTGAATCTTTGATGTAATTCAAGTATAAAAAATAAGATACGTAAACAACTACACTCTTAATTTACTAAGAGACATCTGCTATAATAATGTCTGTAAGTGTAATAACATGTATGCACCTTGTAAGATACCAAAACATTATGAAAACAGTTGGCAATGTACTAATTTATCAAATCCATCTTGTCAAGGTGTCTTAAAACTGTCTCATTGATATTTGTACTTCAATAAAAAATAAAAAATAAAGTAGCCTGAACTGCATAGTGAAACCCTGCCTCAAAAAAGGTCCAGCCAGACAGCTCAGCAGACTAAAGCACCTGCTTAGGCAGAGCCCAGTGGCCAGAGTTGGATCCCCGGCATAGCATGGCATACCGGTCCTGCCCCCAGAGCACGCTGAGAAGGCGATTGAGACTGAGCACGGTGGCGAATTCCTGTAATCCCAGTACTTGGGAGGCTGAAATCAGCAAAATCACTACTGATCTACATAGTGAGCCCCTGTACTAAATATATTTTTAAAAAGACCAAAGAGAGAGAGAGAGAGACTACTTAGGATACAGCCTAAGGGCCTCCTGGGTTCAGTCTCCAATAGTGATCCAGCAAGACCCCATCTCAAAATTTGAAAACAAAACAAAACAAAAATTAAAGGGTCAGGGATAAAGTTCGATGTAAAGCCCCTAACTTAATCCCCAGTAGACTTCAGGTGGCTCATGTACTGCCTCAGCTGGCCTCACAAGTATCTACCTCAATTCAGAAGCCAGGTTGCCATTTAAATGCAAACATTTTTATTGACATTTAGGGCTGAAGTCCACAGAAGAGGGAAGAAATGTGTGAGATAAGACAATGACATGCAAAATCACAACAGAAGATTAATACTCTTCATCCTCATCTTCTCCCTCAGCATTATCCACTCCAACTTCCTCATAATCCTTCTCAAGGGCAGCCATGTCCTCCCGGGCCTCAGAAAACTCCCCTTCCTCCATCCCCTCACCCACATACCAGTGAACAAAGGCACGCTTGGAGTACATCAGATCAAACTTGTGATTCAGGCGAGCCCAGGCCTCGGCAATGGCTGTGGTATTGCTCAGCATGCACGCAGCCCGCTGTACCCTGGCCAGGTCTCCATCAGGCACCACAGTGGGAGGTTGGCAATTAATGCCCACCTTGAAGCCAGTGGGACACCAGTCCACAAAATGGATGCTGCGCTTGGCCTTGATGGTAGCAATAGCAGCATTGACATCTTTGGGGACCACATCACCACGGTAGAGCAGGCAGCAAGCCATGTATTTACCATGGCGAGGGTCACACTTCACCATCTGGTTGGTTGGCTGAAAGCAGGCATTGGTGATTTCTGCTACAGAAAAATGTTCATGGTAGGCTTTCTCCACGGAGATGACAGGGGCATATGTGGTCAGAGGGAAGTGGATGCGGGGATAGGGCACCAGGTTGGTCTGGAATTCTGTCAGATCTACATTCAGGGCTCCATCAAATCTGAGGGAAGCAGTGATGGAAGACACAACCTGGCTGAAAAGACGGTTCAGGTTAGTGTAGGTGGGGTGTGGAATATCGAGGTTTCTACAGCAGATGTCATAGATGGCCTCATTATCTACCATGAAAGCACAATCAGAGTGTTCCAGGGTGGCATGGGTGGTGAGGATGGAGTTATAGGGCTCGACTACAGCTGAGGAGATCTGAGGGGCTGGGTAAATGAAGAACTCCAGCTTGGACTTCTTGCCATAGTCAACAGAGAGACGCTCCATCAGCAGGGAGGTGAACCCAGAGCCAGTGCCCCCTCCCAAGCTGTGAAAAATCAGGAAGCCCTGCAGACCTGAGCATGGATCAGCCTGTAAAACAAGAGTTACTTTTAGTGTCAAGATATCTGATGAAAGTCACAATAGACATTTGGGCAAGGTGATTTCTGACAGAATTCCGCAAGACCTCACAGCACTAGAGTTCACCACTCAGCTGGGCTACCTGGATAACAAACTGCTACATTGAAAGATGACTATTTTGTTGTTATTCCACGGCAGAATCTTGTTATTTAGTCCAGGCTGGCCCCAAACTCACAGCAATCCTCTGCCTAAGTTACCCAAGTGCTGGGATACAGGCATGTGCCACCATACCTGGCTCAAAGGATGAATTTTGACCTTTAAAAACAGTATCCTGGTGAAAACCCTGGCTTCCCCAAGGTGCTTGGAGCTTTGTCAATAAAAGAAGTTGCCTGCGACTTCTCAGCCACGGAGCCAGCTCACTTCCCCGATAAAGCCCAGGCACTGCTTTGCTGCACCTCAAAGCTTCAGTGGTGCAATGGCTGCTACCTACTTCTGTCCTCAGGAAACTCCCGACTCCTTCCCACTTCCAGCTTTGCTGGAGATCTCCATTTTCAGGTAGACACAGTTACACTGGCTTTCTGTGGCCTGAACCCTTTTGTGTGCTGAGAGCCTTGTTCATGCCAAAAAGTACTACTACTGAGCTCACACCCCAGCCCTGAACTTGATTGACATAGGGAACAGGCCGAGTTTTTTTAAATGAATTTGATCAATCAGGCACACATAGCAGTAGCTACTTCTCAGTACAGCCAAAATGACCTAAAAAGGGTGAAGGCTTAGCTGGAAGCAAGGAGGCTCAGTGGTCTTAAATGTCACGGATTGTTAAGGGTTCCCTGTTCTCATTTTGACACCAGGTAAGTTGCCCTCACTGAAGAAACAAGCACAATTTCCCAAACCAGCAGGAGTATGCACCCCTTGTGACCACTGTCCCATAATGCAGGACCAGCTGGTTTAGAAGGCCACTTAATGTAAAGAGCTTCTCAGATGTCATTTTAATAGCAACAAATGATTCTCATAGATTGGCCAGTCATGGTGGTATATGCCTGTAATCCCAGCACTTGGGAGCCTGAGGCAGAAGAATCATGAGTTCAAGGCCAACCTAAGCTACACAGGAATTTGAGTCCAGCTTGGACTACAAAGTGAGACCCTGCATCAACAAACAAAAACAAAACACTTCAAGGGAAAACTCTAATCCCAATTTAAAGTGTTAAAAGTGCTGTGCTTACCAGTTTCCGAATTCGCTCCAAAACAAGGTCAATAATCTCCCTGCCAATAGTATAGTGCCCACGGGCATAGTTATTAGCAGCATCTTCCTTGCCTGTGATGAGCTGTTCAGGGTGGAAGAGCTGTCGGTAGGTACCATTGCGCACTTCATCTGAAAGAAACCGTTGCCCATTACTAAAACCCTGCAGGCACCTTCTCTAGCCTAGGGTATTCACTGAGCCCTCAGGCTATACCTCAAACACCAGAGAAATCCTGTGGATGTCTAAGGTCCACTCACCAATGACTGTGGGTTCCAGGTCTACAAATGTTGTCCTGGGCACATATTTTCCAGCACTGGTCTCACTGAAAAAAGTGTTGAAGGAGTCATCTCTGCCCCCAATGGTCTTGTCACCTAGCATCTGGCCATCAGGTTGGATGCCATGTTCCAGGCAGTAGAGCTCCCAGCAGGCATTGCCAATCTGGACACCAGCCTGACCAACATGGATGGAGATGCACTCTCGCTGTGGGAGGGAGAAAGAAAAATGTCAGAATGACACATTGGATAAGAAATGTCATACCTAAATCACTGGCCTTCAAAGACAAATAACCACTTGCCCCAGGAATATTTCATAAGCAAAACTCTTTGTCAAAGCTGGCATAGTTGCCACATGTCCATAATCCCAGCTACTCTTGAGGCTGAGGCAGGATGATTGCAAATTCAAGGCCAGCTGTGGAATTTAGTGAGACTGTCCCAAAAAAATGAAAGGCCAGAGGATGTGGCTCACTGACAGAGTACCTCAGGGGTCTGGCTCCCAGTATAGAGTGCAGCAAAATTTTCTAAGACATAATTTAGAAAAACACACTTTGGGAGACCAGATGTACTGATGAACTACCAAAGCAAAGTGGAGCCCCTGCCTCATAACCACACACCAAGTTCAGGTTTCTAGCTTTTAGAATGACACAAGTTGTTTTATTAGCAATACAATACCAATCTCTTCCCTTGTCCCCCTGATTTTAGGATAAATGTCCCTCTCATTCCTTAAACTAATATGAAATTCTCCCTTCCAGGGCTTATTCATTCTTTGTGTGATTGTGTACTTCTTGAATTCCACTATCTCTTTAACTCTGTTCTTTACAAGAGCTTCCTCCTCTCCCCTTGGGAACCAGCCTAAACCAGCAACTCTAGCCATGATTCATGGGGAAAATGCTAGACAAGTAGCAGGCAGCTGTATTTTAAAAAGCCTGGTCAGAGGGCTGGGGAGGTAGTACAGCAGGCACAGTGCCTGCCTGGTAAGTGTAAGGTTGCAAGTTTGATTCCCAGTAGCCCCCAGTCCCCCCAAAAAAGAATTAAGTAGGGTGAGAACAAGACTCGTTTTAACAGAATCTAAACTTTATGGGGAACATTCTTCCTTCACTTTACTTTTTGGTTTTTTTAAAATAGGGTCTTGCTATATAGTTCACACTGGCCTTGAACTTACTATGTAACTCAAGATGGCCTCAAATTCAGTTATTCACTGAATAAGAAACCAATAAGAAATCAATTTAAGAACATTTTAGGAGCTGAAGAGATGGCTCAGTAGACTAAGCGCTTCCTTGGCAAGTGCAAGGGCATGAGTTCAATCCTCAGTTCTGCCACAAAAAGAAAAAAGAAAAATTTGCCAGCCTCCCAGGAGTGATGGAATTACAGGTGTGTGCCACCATTCCTCACCACCATCAAATCTTAGAGGGAGGTTAACAGAGGTGAGAAGAATTGCCAGCATTTAACTGTAATAGTTTAAGAAATTGGCTACTTCATAGAAGAATGCACTCACTGCATCCAGAAACTGTACTGAGCTCTATCCCTAACCCTTTTTATTTTTTGAGACAGGGTTTAAGTTGCCAAGTTGCTCAGGCTGGAGTTGAATTGTGATCCTCCTGCCTCAGCCTGCTGTGTAGCTGGGATTACACTTCTGAGCTATCATGCTTGGCTACTGTAGAATTCTTGAAATTCTAGGATTTCAAGGATATAAACATACATAGGGAAATATTTATTTTCCTTTCATTTCTGAACATGGTCACATTAACCTAGTTCCTCAGAAGCTGAGGCAGCAAGATCGCTGTTTGAAACTCCACTAGAGTTCCTTGTCCACTGCATGTATATCTCTAGGTTCAAATCCGATCAAGGAAGAAAAAAACCATATTGGAAACTGGCCAAGAAATTTTTTAAAAAAATCTTCCATAGCTATCCTCATTGTTCCCAAATTTTAAGTTGTTTCTGAGAAAAAGTCTCACTATATAAGCTTTGAACTTGGTGTGTAGCTCAGGCTGGCCAAGAATTCATGATTGTCCTGAATCAACCTTCAGAATGCTGGATTATGGACAGGCATCACCATACCTTTCCTAATTAAATTTCTTTTTCGAGGCAGGGTCTCACTGTATGGCCCAGGCTGGCCTCAAATTCTCATGGATCCTCCTTCCTCAGGCCTAGAATTACAGGCCTATGCCACCACACCTACCAAGTTTTTGAGTTTTTAAAAGCTTAGCCAATAAGAAACCAATTTAAGAAAATTTTAGGAGCTGGAGAGACTAAGCACTTCCTTGACAAGTGCAAGGGCATGAGTTCAATCCTCAGTTCTGCCACAAAAAGAAAAAGAAAAATTTTGCCAAGTGTTGGGATATATGTATATAATCTAAAACGCTTGAGAATCTGAGGCTGGAGAACCACAAGTCCAAACCTTGCCTGGTCAGTAAGGCAAATAGTGAAAGCCCAATGACAGACCAACAGGCTGATGGACAGATCAACCAGACAGACAGAAAAAGTAAAAATTGAATACTAGCTACATTCTTGAGGGTCCTAGTTTCATAACCCCAAATAAAAGCCCTACTGCTTACCACCTTTGATTATGATCATCATTTATTATCATCATTTCCACATATTCTCCTCATGAAACAATTGAGGCTCCTGCCCACATCAGCAAGCTCAGTACTACCTGTGACTACTGGCCCAGCTCTAGGGCTGTGGAGAACAGAAGTGTTTGGTTCTAAAGAGTCCTTTCCTATTTACTGTTGTACCACGTCTACCTTTATCTGAACTTTGGAAACTACAACTACAAAGCTGGCAAGAACCAGACCTCCATTCCTGACAGAACAAGGCAAAGCCCAAGCAAATACGGTACTGTATCTGAGAAGATCTACCCATTCTAAGTACTTCCTTAACAGAAATCTTAGCCACACCTGGTGGTGCATGCCAGGAATTCCAGGCCTTAAAGGCTCAGGCAGGAAGACCACCAATTCAAGGCTAACATATAGATACATACACGCAAATGTATCAAGACCCTGGCTCGCAACACCCAAAAAACCCAAACCAACAATCTTTTTTTCTTTCTTTGTTTTTTGGCCTCATGTGGATTTCTCCTGCCTCAGCATCCTGAGTGCTGGATTATACAGGTGTGCACCACCACACCCAGTTTATAAATCTTACCTTTTAAAAACATCTTTGTTTAGCTGGGCAATATAATTCCAGCATTCTGGGAGCCTGAGGCAAGGAAGAGCACAAGTTCAAGTTCAGCCTGGGCAACACAGTGACTTGGAGACACCGCTGTCTACTGTCTTAAAGCTCACCATAGTCATTAGCACCATCCTCCTCTCTCAAACACCATGGGGAGGGAGGGAGGGACAAGGCACAGGTGAGGTACTCATTTTAATTAAATGCATAGCAACTGTCTCTCAACTCCCCCCATTCCCCACAGCACCTGTGCTTTCCTATAGACAGCTGTGCTGCTCTATTCTCCTGCCTTTTTTGTGGCTGGCTCAGCCTGCCCCAAGGGCAGGGTTGGGGTAGCATGCAGTGCCAGGGATCGAACTGTAGTCTTTGTAGTTGCCTAAGCTTGCTTAAGCAGACACTTTAGACCACTGAACCATCTCACTGGCCCCTCTTCTGCCCTTTAAACAGCCCTGTTTCTGCATCTCCTTTACAAGATCATTTGGGTCTTGCTTGGCCAGTCCACACAATTTGCTACAGTCACACTCACTTTCAATGCTGTGGACTTTCACTGCTGCCTTAACCTCTCCAAATTCATGTCAGCTATTCACTGTATTCCTTTAACAAGATACTATTTTGAAACACAGGATACAAGGACACTTTAAAATGACTTCCTTTAGGTAGGCTTTCCATAGGTATTGTCTTAATTGTTTCCAATTCCTCTAGAAAGATACATAGAAAATTCTCAAGTAGGTGGCAGTTGGGATCAAACTTGGGCCCTTGTGTATCTTAGGCAAGTGCTCCGTCAATGAACTACACTTGTAGCCCCAGTTCTTTTTTTCTTATGAGATAGGGTCTCCCTATATAGTTAAGGCTGTCTGAACTTAAGTAGCCTAGAATGACCTCAAACTTGCAAACACCCTCCTGCCTCCACTTCTCTAGTGCCAGAATATGGGCACCACCAAGCCTAGCTCTAAATTCCTGTTTCTTGAAGACTGAATAAAGAATATACCAGTTAATTCTGGTTCTGCAAGAAAATATCCTTTTATAGATCTGTTTCTAAAACCCAGTTCAAATAGAAAGCTTCAAATTATAAACATCCTACTAAATTAACACTAGAAAAGCTGTAGGCAGGGACAGCTAACCATTGCCTTCCCCGAGCTCGCCTTCTCCTCAGGTGGATTGGTACAACTTGCAGCATTCAGAACTGGATCCAGGACTCACCAGTGAGTCACGGGGCATGGACAGCCACCCAGAAGTAAATGCACCATCTTGCATCCGGTCCTCCATGGTACCACCTAAGGTAGTGGCAAGGTGAGGCCACTTGAAGAAATGCGGGGAGAAAATTCAGTCTTTCCAAGTGCGAGAGGTCAATTTGAAGCCTTCCTGTCCTTCCTATCGCGGTGGTGGCCCTTGGGGCGGGTGCCCTCTCAACCAAAGGCTTTTCACTTCCAAGGACAATGCCCAGGTGGCACTTTCCAGCCTGAAGCAGGATGGGTCAAGCTGACATTTTCCAGCCTGAAGCAGGATGGGTCAAGCTGACATTTTCCAGCCTGCAGCCAAGGGCCAGGAGGACCTGACAGGGCGGGAGGCGTGGAGAACCCTCACTAGCCTCACATGCAGCCTACGGATCTCCGCACCCTATAAATGTATCCTTAATGCCCCAGCATCCCGACCCCTGCCATTAACCATGATGGGAACGTTGTAGGGGTCAGCAGCATCAGAGAAGGAAAGAAGAGAGTAGAAAAGGCTCTGCAGCTAACAGACACCCCAAAGCAGACCCAGGAAACAGGGCATGGAGCTGGCGCGCAGGGGGCTTTATATGCCCAGCTGCCCGCCGATGTCAGGTGAAGGGGGAGGAGACCGCGTCAGGTGAAAGCTCCTCCTGCTGGAGTTGTGCTTCTCTGAGTCGGCCCTCCTCGGCCCTCCGCCCTTGGCCCTCTGCCCTGGGGAGGAGCCATTCCGGGGGGAGCTTTACACCTACATTCTCACCTTTTGGCTGTCTGCTTGTCTCCTCTTTCTTACTAGTAGGTATGTCTACAGCTATTCCAGCCTGAACACCCGCGAGCTCTCTTACTAGCAGGTGTAATCGATTTTCAGTTCATAATAATAGCGGTCATTTTTTTCTTTTCTTTTATCTTAATAATACAAGTAGCTATTAATATTTAAAAGAACTCTGGAAGCCGGGCGTGGTGGCGCACGCCTGTAATCCCAGCACTGGGGAGGCTGAGGCAGGAGGATTGTTGCGAGTTCAAGACCAGCCTGAGCTACTAAGTGAGCTTAAGGCCAGCCTGAACTGCATAGTGAGACCCTGTCTCAAAAAGACAAAAAAATTAAAAATTAAAAAAAAAATAAATAAATAAAAGAACTCTTTTTTACTTTCTTGAAAAAATAAGTTCTGTAACAAAATAACTTAAGAATAACAATAGTTAGTGCTCTGTGCACCGCTGTTGCAGGTAGAAGACCAACGCGCCAAGGAGTTCAGATGCAGCGCGGGCCTCCGAGGAGAACTGAGTTTTCAAATCATCCCAGAGTCAGGTTGGACCGAAAACGAGTTATTTTTTTTTTACATGATTGGTTGTATGGAATACAAGAATTATGTCCGGCCCTGCCAGGCACTGGGGATGGGGGGGGGGGGGGGTGCTTGTGAAGGGCGAGCACAGTTACATGCCCCTTTATTAGGCCGATCTTTCCCCACACGTGGCATGGCCTTCAAGCAGGCTGGAGTCAGCGCATATTTTCTTAATTAAAGGAAACCCAGTCAGCTTGACCTCTCAAGTTGATGAAAACTGGGACCAGACAGTCAAGGTTTTTAGCTGAGTTTGCTACACCAGCTATGTGACATGTGACAGGCTGCAGTAGCCTGTGGTCACAGGCCTCTAATTGGTTTCTAACTTTTGCTATAATGCGCCTACAAGTCCACTGTTCTGTAAGTAGCCGACTTATACCATACACCATAATCTTAAAAGGATGGCCACAATGTCACTCAGAGTGTAAGTCAGACAAAAAAAAAAAAAAAAAAAAAACCTTACAAGAAAAGAAATATAAACAAAACCAAAAAACATAATAGCCATGATTTTTTTTTCAATGAACTAAGAGAAACTAGTAGTATAAATGAAACAAGTTAGCATGTATGTTAACATATTTTTGAAACAATAATTTGGAAGCCCATTATTTGATGTTGCCCAGGCTGGTCTCAAAACCCTGGTGGAAGCTGTTTTTTAAGTACTGAGTAGTAGGGCTCCAGGCATGTGCATTGGCCTGGCAGCTCTCATTTTTTGATTACTCATAGAGCAAAGTAGTTGGCTTTTCACACTGCATGACATTTCACCCACACCACAAACCTTGTTTACTGTTGTACCCATTTTATAAATGGGGAAATCAGAGCTCATGGAAATTAAACCAGTTGAAGTTTGGTCAGTGGGAAATGGAGCTAAAGTTAGACACCAACTGCAACTGCCCTTCACACTACCTTATTCTGCCTTGTCCTAAATATGAAGGTCCACTTTTCAAAACCATTATTTCAAGCAGGATTTTATAGCTTCTTTAAGTCCCTGTATGTCCTGAGGGCTTTGAGAGCCACTGTCAATTCAGGAAAAATGACAGGACCTGAGTAACGTTTTGTTTCTGCGTAGTTTCACCCTGTCATCTAAGCTCTTAAATCCCTTAAACCATCACTGAGACAGAGTATAAGGAAATATTGAGAGAACAAAAGCTACTGTTTTACAGAACAGCAGTTACAGGACTTTCCCTGGAAGTGGAAGAGGCAAAGTGAAAGAACTGGGTTTCAGATCAGACCAGGCAGAGCCCAAAACTCCTGACAGCCCACAGCTGGCCTCTGCAGAAATGGGTAGGTGTGGTTTTCCTATTCAATCTGATACACATTTCCTCTGTCAAATGTTTATTCAACACATATTGTGAGACAAAATATTTTGAAATTTGGAATAATTAGCATCATAAGTCTTAATTTTTTGTTATTGTTTTGTTTGTGTTTTTGAGGTGCGATCTCACTGTGAGTTCAGGCCTTTCTGGTCCTCACTATGTAGCTCAGACTGGCCTTGAATGTACAGTGATCCTCCTGCCTCAACCTCCCAAGTGCTGGGATTACAGGCATGGCCTCCCTGCTTGGCAGTCACCTCTTAAGAATGTTAGTCTTAACAGAGTTTTCCAGCCTTTTTATTTGTTCTGCATATATATTTAGCACAATATCTGGGTGCTTAGGAAATATATATGTGAGCAAAACATAGATTTTCCTCATAAAGTATACTCTATAGGTCCACAGGGTGGCACAACAAACAAGCTTTAAATAAATATTATTTATGGCCTATTGTTTGGAGTTAAGCTGTTGTACTATATCTCACCTACCATCCTAAAAATCAAAATAGTAAAAAATGGCTCTTTCCCATCTTGTAAGATGGTGGTTGAAAAAAATCAGACACCAAAGGGAAGAAACCCGAAGCCAAGAAGGCTTCTGCCAGTGGTAATGATAAAAAGGGTAAGGTGAAGGCAAAAAGTCCAAGGGGCAGCCCCACTGCAGCCAAAATCCTGTCCTGGTTTAGAGGAATGGGTAGATACTGCTGATCTGCTATGTATTCCAGACAGACTTCATACAAGAGAAAGTACACAGCTGCTAAATCAAAGGCTGAGAAGAAAAAGGAGGAAGTTCTGCTATAATCATAAACCAGTTAGTGGGGACAAGAATGGAGGTAGCCAGGTGGTTAAGCTTCAAAAAATGCCTAGATACTACCCTACTGAAGACGTGCCCCAAAAGCTCTTAAGCCATGGCAAGAAACCCTTCAGTCAGCGTGTGCGGAAACTTCGAGCTAGCATCGCTCCTGGCACCATCTTGATCATCCTCACCGGGCATCACAGAGGCAAGACAGTGGTCTTCCTGAAGCAGTTGGCCAGTGGCTTACTACTTGGGACTGCATCTCTTGGCCCTCATCATGTTCCTCTACAAAGAACACACCAGAAATTTGTTATTGCCACCTCTACAAAAATTGATATCAGCAAAGTGAAACACCTCATTGATGCTTACTTCAAGAAGAAGTTGTGGAAACCCAGACACCAAGAAAGTGAGATCTTCAACACCAAGAGAGAGAGCGATACCAGAGTTCAGAGCAGTATAAGATGAAACAGAAAGCAGTGGACTCATAGACTTCAGCAAAAATTGAAGCTGTTCCTCAGCTCTGGGGCTACTGCAATCCATGTTTGCTCTGACAAATGGAACTTATCCTCATAAATTAGTGTTCTAATTTTTTTTTACTAAGAACCTGATTAAATAACTGATAAATTAGAAAGAAAGAAGGAAAGAAAGAAAGAAAATGGAGTCACTCATTCTAAAGTTTCACTACACCAAAACAAAACCAAGGTACTATCTGAAAAACAAAAAATCAACTTCCACAGCAGGCCACTACTACTTGGCATATAGTGAAGTTCCCTCTGCTTTAGTCTCACAAAAAACAATGATGTTAACAATCACTTGTTTATTTTTCTGTCTTCCTGTCCTTTCCTTACAAAGAAAGTAACTTTGAAATGACCAACCTGATTTTTGTTCTTTGTTTCTGCTTTCTTCAACCTCAGCCTATAAAACCAGCCTCCTCTCCAACCTATAAAACCAGCCTCCTCTCCTCAACTCATGGAAGCACTTATTCTGTGTATGGTGGTGCACATCTATAATTCTAGCATCATTGGAGATTAAGGCAGCAGAATCATAAGTTTGAGCACAGCCTGGGTAATTTAGTGACTTAATAAAACCCCATCTCAAAAGACAATAAGAAGGGTTAGGAATGTAGCTCAGTGAGAAGGCCCCCACCTAGTACGGGTAGGGGGAGTGATTCTCTAATTCTAGAATCACAACACCAATTAAGATCTTTATATAAATTTGTTACAATTCCTTCATTCAATACAATGTAGTATATTACATTATTTGTTGGAAACTCAAGAGTGGTACAGAAAAATACAAAGCCGGGCTTGGCAGCACACACCTGTAATCCCAGCAATCTGGGAGGCTAAGGCAGGACGATCATCAGTAGTTCATGATCAGCTTGGGAGATAGCTCAGTAGCATAAGCACCTGCCTTACAAGTGCAAGGTCCTGAGTTTGATGCCCAGTACCAAAAAACGAGAAAAATATAGAATAAAATAAAGCCTAATGAGTGTTCAGGAAAGAGGTTGCAGGCAGGGTTAGCTTTAATGTGTGAGATTTGAACAAAATCTTGGATGTCCTGAGAGTTAAGCAAGGTTAACCTTGGATAAGAGTAGCCCCCAGAACAACCAGCAACTAAAGCAAACCCCTGCCCCAAACCACGCCCAGGCAAGAGCGAGCCTTTGGTGTTCCTAGAAGGAAAGAGGAAGATGAGGCTAATAGGCTGGAAAGGATGAACTGTGGGACTGAATGGACAGTGGTAGACACATATCTAGTATGCCTTGGGTTTCATTCCCAGCACAAACATACACACACACACACACACACACACACACACAGTATGAAGAAGATGGACAGAAAGCTGGATTTTTTATTTTCAGTACTGGAGATTGAACCCAGGGCCTTTACACCAAATTACATGTCCAGCACCATGCCCCTCTTTTAAGACAGGATCATAAATTGTTAGTTTGTCCAGATGTGCTCATATTTACAATTCTCCTGCCTCAGCCTCCTAGAGTTGGAATGACAGGCTTGCACCACCGCTTCTAGCTGGAAGCCAGATTTTATAGCTCCTTTTAAGTCATTGCAAGTGCTGTGGCTCTTACTCCTTGAATCTGGCATGCACCACAAATCAGTCCCAGCATAACATGCTCTAGATAGAGCCACCTCTGAAGAAGCCCCACTTATGACATACCTGAGGGTTTAGGGGACATCTAGACATAAGCCATAGCACCAAAGTTAGAAGCCAGCCTGGACAACGTACTAAGGCCTCTCAAAAAAGTCAAAAATAACTGGGCATCATGGTAACATACCTATAATCCCAGCTACTCAGGAGGCAGAGGCAAAATGAAAAATCAGAGATTGCAGTTTAGCAAGACTTTGTGTCAAAATAAAGAATAATGCTGAGAATATAGCTCAGTGGTAGACTGCCAATCCCTAATAGTCTTTGGATAACACTAAGCCTTATGGGTTTATTTGCACTCTAACTGCAATTCTATGTGCTAGGACACTAATAATATAAAAGAATTTGTGTTTAGTTATAAATTACAGATTATAAATAAGCAATGGTATAGGTATATTTTTGTGCTCCTGTAGAAATTTAAAAAAATATTTATTCATTTCAGACAAGGTCTAATATTTTAGCCGAGGTTAGACTTGAACTTGCCAGCTTCCTGCCTCAGCCTCCCTAGCACTGGAATTACAAGTATATACCACCATTCCTACTGAAGAAAAGAAAATAAGGTCTTGAGGCTTGAAATAAATTACCTCAACTTATTTTTCCTCCCCTAAGTGGAAGAGCCCATGTTAATCAGCTTCCCGTCACTGTGACAAAATACCTGAGATAACTTTAGAGAAGAGATATATTTGGGCTCACTAGTTCAGCCATTGCTTACTTGGCTGTGCTGTGCCTGGGCTTGTGGTGAGGCAGCCCATGACAGAGAGCAAGAGGGCATGGTGGAATAGAGCTGTTCGTGTCATGGAGGTCAGGAGCAGGGGTGGGTGGGGTGGGGTGGGGAGCCGGGGCAATGAGGAGGAGGAGAAAGGGCCAGGTGGGAACCACACACACCCATCAGAGACCCTGCCGGAGACCCCTCCTCTGACGAGGTCCCTCCGAGAGCCCTTCAGCTATGGACTCTATGTGGGTCAATCCAACAAACCAGGCTACACAGCAAGATCCCATTTCAAATTTAAATAAGTCAATATTATGTAAAAATAAAGTAGACACTTTTTTTTCTGCAGTGGTGGGGATTAAGCCCCAGGTCCTACTGCATGGCAGGCAGATGCCCCACCACTGAGACACATCTCTAGCCCTTATGATAAGCATCTTTAAGATCTCTGTATTTCGAGGCAGCTGGCTTGTTTTTCTTTTTTTATGCAGTGTAAATACAGAATAGCAAGACACTGTTTCCTAGATACTGCTATTTTCCTTCATAAAAGAAATAATCCTTAGACTAACTTTCACTTATTGCTTTTACATCCCATGAATATTTCCAGCCTTTATAACTGCCTTATAAATCCCTTCAAGGTTGTCTTCCTCCCTGGTCTGAGCAGAGTTCGGGGCCGCTCCCCATTCTTTCAACAGGGATTTGTTGTGCCATGCTGGCAGCATTCTGGGAGATCACCCCAGAAGCTGAGATTTTTACCTCTGGAATTTCACATTTATTTCCAATGAGATGTCATTTGGCTTGTTCTTATCTCCTGTCCCTCCCTGACCATCACTGAGAATTGAACCCAGAGCCTTCACACTGAACTACATCCCTAGCCCTACTCCCTTCTTTTTTCATCTTATTTTATTTATTTATTTATTTGTTTGTTTATTTATTTATTTATTTTTGCAGAACCGGGGACTGAACTCAGGCCCTTGCACTTGCCAGAGAAGCACTTATTCCACTGAGCCATTTTTCTGGCCCCTTTTTTAAAAATTTTAAGGAAGTATCTCATTACGTCATTAAATTACCCGGGCTGTGCTCAAACACGTCATTGCCTTGCCTCAGCCTCCCAAGGTACTGAGATTACAGCCATGAGCCTCCACGCTCAACCTGTTCTGATCTGCTTTGTGTTCCCTAAAAATATAGTGCTTTGCATTCATGTCTCCATGGTGACTAACTGAAACAGTGAGGTAGTTGTGTTGTCCTGCACTCTGTCACTACAGCCAGGCCTTCTTATGCAATCTTTCTACTCTTGCCTTAATTAATAACCACTGCCTTGTTGAATGCCTCCTCAGCCTTTAGAATACTCAGATAAAACTCTCTTGCAAAAAGTAAAAGGAGATATGCATATTCTTTCCAATCTGCATTGTTACTCTAGCAAGTGGACAGTATCCTGCAGTCTGGCAATCTCTTTTTCTCATAGCAATGGCTTATCTGTTAACTCTATTTATTCATGTACCTTCCAAAGTAGAAGGCATGCAGGGTTTTACATGATTGCAACTTCTTACCACTCTCACTCATTATAATGTGTTTTAATCAGCTTCTGTCACTAGGACAGCATACCTTAAAAAACAACTGAAAGAGGTGCAGCTATATTGGGCTGAGAGTTTTGAAGGTTTCAGTTCATGGTTGGCTGCTGCATTGCTTCCAGTGCCTATGGTGGAGGGGTATGGGGCAGAGAAGTGGCCCACTTCGTGGCAGCCAGAAGCATAGAGGAGTCAGAGGAAGAGAGAGAAAGAAGGGGCTGGGGACAAGGACACTAGTTTATGCCCACAGTGACCTGCTTCCTCCAGCCAGGCTCTACCTTGCAATAGCACATTCAGCTGTGAACTCATGAGTGCAGCCATCCACTGGGCAGGTGAGTGGCCCAGGATCTACTCACATGCTAGATCTCTACCTCTGAACACATGAAGGGGTTTGCGCTTGCTTGCTTGATTTCTCTCTTCCTCCAGCCCTCCTTCCTTCCTTTCCTCCCTCCCTCCCTCTTTTTCTCCCTTGTTCTCTCCCTCCCTCTCTGTCTCCCTCTCTCCCTCCTGTGTTTTTTTTCCCTCTTAGAGATTTTCCTGTTTGTTTTTCTGTATTTTGAGATAAGGTCTCTATAGCCCAGGCTGGCTCCCAAGTGCTGCAATTACAGGTCTGCAGCATTTCACCCATCCTGGGGACATTTCTGACCCAAACCGTAACAGGGGTTGTCACAGGGACTCAAGCTCAGGATGAGTTTTCTCCTTTTGCCTTTTTGGTTATCTCTTTCCTTGGCTTCTTCCCCCACCTGCTCCCAGGATACTATCTTCATTATTTCTTCTATTAATTTATTGATGGTTTTCTGGGATTTTTCATTTGTTTGTTTTCCTGTTTTTGAGATCTCCTTCCTTCCTTCCTCCATCCTTAGACTTCTTCCCACTGCAGAGAGGCCTACTTCCCTGTTTGCTATCATCTCAGAGTCCACCATTTTCAAGTACACTGTTTTTGGCACATGATTAGGAAAATAAAGCCTAGCCAAGTAGTTAAGTTTGGCTAGAAATATTCAGCCTCTTCTCCAGTCTATTTCTTTGCATCCTAGGTCAGTGACTCTCCTTTTGTCCCCATTCCCCTGCTCATGGATGTATTGTGGCCTGTGATTCCACTATGAGGTTTTTCAGGAAGTCTGAAAACTAGTGGACATCAAGGCTTTTTTTTGTGTGTGTGTGGCAGGGGTGGGAGGTGAGGATCAAACCCTGAGCCTCGTAGATGCTAAGCATGTGCTCTACCACTGAGCTCCAGCCTACCAACCGTGAATGTGCTTCCACTGCAGAAAAGTGGTGCATGCTGCAAGTTGGGCTTCCATGCCTATAGACACGGGAATAGCTCTGGAAAACTGTGGATTTTTTTTTTCATGAAAAGAAATCTGTATCTATTTACATTAGTAAGCAGAAGTATAGGAGTGGGCTTTTCTGAAACCCCCTTTTGGCCTATGAAACATCTTTTTACTCAAGAGGAGAACGGGGGCCGGACACCTGGCCCAGACAGCGACGTCCACAGGTGGATTTCCTTGAGAGACTGTACTGCATGCTGAGACACCATTACTCCCTACACCTCCTCCCCCAGCCCTCCCTAGCCTGTGTTACCTCCCACCAGAAGCCCAAGCCTCCAACCCTTTGTTTACCTGTGTATGAAGTTCAGCCAGCTTGCCCCTCTCTAAGTCTTGTACTTTGACTATGGTTTCTGGGCTTATGTATAGTAGTACATTATATATATATATATTAGAAAAAATCTAAAACCTTCAAAGGTAAAAAATATATCTATTAAAACTTACCTATAACCAGTACACTGCCACCCCTACTTCTGCTCTACTCCAAGGCAGGCATTGTTCTCTTCTTGTGGACCTTGCATAAAGAGGTCTTTTTGTTCTCAAATCCCAACTCATCCCATGGAGTTAGGCTTACATCTAGATGTCCCTGAAGAGCTTCATGTGCCCATAGGTGGGGGCTTGGAAGGTGACCAAATCTTGGTAGCAGTACAAGGAACTTGCTGTTAGGGGCAGAGTCTGGTAAAAAGAGGAAGGTCCTGGGACCACTGAGGGTGTAGCCAGGAGGGGCCTGTCTTGGCACCTTCTCTCTTCTTTCTGGCCACCATAATGTGTGCAATTTTCCTCCACCAGTCCCCTCTTTCAGGCTCTCCTGCTTTGAATCCAGCCAAGCCAAGGACTGAAACGTGAGCCAAAATAGTCCTCTCCTTCTTTAATTTGTGGGTACTGAGTGCTGTGTGTCAGCAATAAGGAAAGTGACCGACATTTGGGTCCTCAGGATGGAATCGCTGCTGTGAATATTCCCAACCACATGATCAGTCTTCACTGATGGATAAATGAAAATAACTTCATAAATGTCTCCACGTTTGATTCACAGCCCCACATGACTTCGTTTCATTATCTGTTTTTCTTCAGGCCTTGTGGGGTAGGGGTTGCCAGGACAGCTTAAATGAGGGCATCTGATTCCCGAGTCATTTGTCCACTGTGGCTTAGCTTCAGGGACAAATGGAAATGTGAAAGCTAGCCTGAGAAAATGCAGCCACCTGCTGTGGCAAAGGATCTGCAGGGTAGAGAGAGGTGACAGTGCAAAGGAGAACTCTCCGTGTAGAGCCGCCACGCAGCTGCTAGCCGGTTCCCAGGCTTCCCTCCCCCTTTCCCCCTTGACAGAAGTAGTGAATGTAGCAGTATCCCTGAGCTCGTGCATGTAGCAGGTGGCACTGTGCCAGACCCTTCCACCCCACTCTGCCCGCAGCTTCTATGATTTAATAACAGCAGCACTTTCTTTCCCCCAGCCCAGACCATGAGTGGCAGTGGTGCAGAACTTGGCTGCCTCAGGGCTTCCCCTGGCTCTCTGGCTAAAGCGGAACTGCCGGGGATCTAGCTGATTGATTAAAGAGGGACAGACAGACTGTCTGTTTGTCCTATCTTTTGATAACCAGTAGTCAACCAGTAGTAGACTATTGGGAAAGCCATTTTCTGAGGAGACATTTGCCTCATTTTGGGGGATTTGTCCACAACCATCAGCTTGCACAGGTGTCAGGAAAAAGCCTTGCTTTCCTGATACTTGTTTATGGTACTTCAAAGGAAATTCAGAGATCAAAGGATTCAGAAGTCTATCCCTGCACTGTATTTAACCACCCAGCCTCACGTGTTTGTCAAAACTGCCTTGGAAATTGGAATTAAAATGTCCTTATAGAAAAATATTTCAGGGCTGGGGAGATAGCTCGTTCACGGCACCTGCCTGGCAAGTGCAGGGACCTGAATTCGACGTCCAGCACTGCATGCCAGGTCCTAGAACCAGGTGTGGTAGCACACACTCATAATCCCAGCGCCTAGACAGGGGAGGCTGAGGCAGGAAGATCACTCTGAGTCCAAGCTGCGGAGCAAGACCCTGTACCAAATAAATAAATATTTTTAAGAAAGAAAAATATTTCAAGTTTTTTATGACCATGAAAACTGAAAATTATGTGGGTTTTCACGATTTTGTTTTTTATTTTTATTTTTTAAAAATTACAAATGATAAGAAAAAACAGCATTACAAATGATACAAGATTTCACTAAACAAAGTAATAGGAATTCAACAAGGATTGCTGTATTACGTGATGTTATCTTCACATTAGTTGTTTAGCTTACCAGATATAAATGTGCAAGATTGGATTGGAGACAAAACAAAACAAACAATAATAAAAAAATTAAGAAATTTAAAATCACTATTTTGTTTTAAATTACAAAATCAGTGTTTTCAATACCAAACAATACAAAAATTAACTGGAAAATTTCCATCTTCCCATCCTTTCCTCAGGGATGACCACACATCCTTCTAAGCATTTTTTCAGAGTATAAATGTGATCCATACAGATACATCAGGTCTTAAATGTTTTTCCTTCCTTTTTTCAGTCCTTAAAACCGATTTCTTGGTGTATTATTCTATTTTGTTTTGTTTAAGACAGGGTCTCACTGTGTAGTCCAGTCTTTTTACCTTGCATTCACTTTGATAGCCTATTTGGCCTCAAACTTACGGTGCTGCTCCATGCCAGAATTACAGGTGCATGTCACTCATGTCCTGCTCAAGGTTTTTTTTTAAGTAGTGTGTCCAGATCAATTCATTTTGGATCTCATGCAAATCTGACTCTCTTTTAACTGTATCATAGTTTTTAAAGGGAACAATATAAGATTTTATAAGATAATTTTATAATTAATCATCCGAAGAATTATGTACAAAAAGTACAGGAAATCTGTCCACACACTAAAAACCAAAAAATCCAGCTGAGGACCTGGCTCCTAAGATCCTACATGAGGCCAGCTGAAAGCCGAGAGCTCATAGCAGTGCCTCCCACAAGTCCAGCCGGAGGCCTAGAGCCCATGACAATGTCTCATGCAGGACTGCTTCACAGATCTGTGTTGGGAAGGCCCAAAGGTCAGTGGTGGAAGCTAGGAAGTCTAGGGCAGTGGGATGCAGGATCTGCGCTAGCAAGCTGCGGGATCTGCGCTGGAGCCAGGAAGCAAAACTCAAGGTAAGAACCAGTAACTCCCTCCCCTCAAAGAATACCACAGCCATCCTCAGCAACAGTGAGGTGCAGAGCTCCTCTGAGGATGAGAAAAGCTGACTTCCCACCAGGGAATCCAGTGGGACAAGCTTCTCCAGGAGACTGGGCAGTACACCATCTTCCCTTCCAGAGCCAGGAAGTGGTGATCAAGATGAGGTCCAGAACTCAGCTCAAAGTGAACCCTGGCCAACCTCTGCAACAACAAGGTCTGCAGGCCCCCTTCCAATGAGAACAACCAAGTTCACTAGGAAAACCAGCACGACTAGGTCCTCCAGCAGAATAGCCCAAGAGAACCAGCAGCTTCCAATAGCTCCCTGACAGTTTCTACAGCCTCTCTAACAACCTCTCAATAGCTTCTCTAGTTCTGCTTCTTATTCTGCCAGCAATAATGCTCATGGGGGTCTGCCACACCTACCACCATGCTAGTTTAGTTCAGATGATTTACCACCAGTTCACAATCTAACACATGCCAGAAATCAAACTCAGGACCTTGTGTTTGCCTGGTAAGTCCTGACTTTTTTTTTCTTACAGTCTAGGGGATTGAATGTCAGGCAAGCACTTTGCCACTGAGCTACCTCTCCAACTATTTGAGAGAGGGTCTTGCTAAATTGCTTAGGCTAAGTTCAAATGTGTGACCCCCTTGTCTCAGCCTCCTGAGTCAGGTACAGACCATCATACCTCCATAATTAACTTTTCTTCAATGACAAAAAGACAAGTTTATTTTAAATCTTATTTTTGCAGCCCAAATAGCTCTGGGCTGCCCAAGAGAAAGAAAGTTCTATGGCCTGGAAATTAGCACTGACTCTTAATGAGGCTGCACCTGGCCATCACTTTTCTTTAGCATTTCCATTTTACCTTACAGATGTCTTGCCTGGAGACAAGAGTAAAATGTAAAAGTTAGCTTAGCTCTGATAGTTACATGCAACCTGATAGGTAAAATTTAAATTAGCATAGTGAGGTGGGGTGTTAGCACAGTGGTAGAGTGCTTACCTGGCATGTACAAGACTGTGGGTTCAATCCCCACCACTGGGGAAAAATTGCTTGGCTTTCTTATGAACAAATATTTTCTGGGCCACAAATTTATAGATATTTTAAAACCATAATATGGGATCTTTTTTAAAAAATACAAACTAAGCGTATGGTTCAGTGGTAGGCTTTGGATTCAATACTTTATATTTTAAGAGAGAGAGAGAGATAATGTGTAGAAGAAAGTAAAATGTCCTTCCCAGCCTTCTCCTGCTCCTTAGAAGAAATCACTGGCAAGTCCCCTGGGAATTTTTAAAACGAAAACTTTTTTCTCCTTATAGAAATGGATATCATCTTATGCATACAATGTGCTTTTAAATATTGTCCTTGATTTTCTTTGTCTTTTTAAAACAGTATAGGTGAATAGTTATTTTTTTAAACAAAGGAAATCTTATCAGTATAAAAGGATATGGTGAAAAATAACACCTCTGAACCCACTCTGAACTGTTCTCCTCCTCTTGTGGGACAGCCACTGTTAAATTTCCCCCTCTGGAGATTTTCTGTGCTGGTACTAGTATATGTAAGAATGTGCACCACTTAGATCTCTTTCCATGTTGGGATCTATTTTCTTAGTGATATAGGGGAATGAAACTCCCAGCCTGAAGGATACCTGTGTTGAGTTCGTGTTCTGTAAAATGAAAGAATGAATTTAGGGAACAATGGAAGTTAAGAGCAGAATATCTTATTGGGGGAAAGAAAGTTCCTGCCTGAGAGAAGGACAGAAGGGGGACTCTGAGCAGGTTGCCCCAGAAGCTGTCTTTTCCAGAGTTTTATAGGGCAAAACCACGAGGTGAGGTGAATAATCTAAGGTGAGAAACAAAATGTGGAAAATCACTAGGTGGGCATGAGGGGGGACAACACTATGGTCGACCAGTAAGATTATGAGCATTATCACTCAGGTAAAATTGATTAAATCCAAGACCAAATGGGAAAGTGAGTCACACAGCAAGTGGCATGGCACGAGGGCATGAATACAGAACAGGGGAGATAGCTCATAGAATAAGTGCTTGCCTTACAAGCACAAGGGCCCAAGTTCAATCCCCGATTACACACACACACACACACACACACACACACACACACACAGTACAGAACAGGGGCTTTTCCTGTGGGGGTTGAATCAATAACTTCCAGGCTTCCTTAAGGTGAGAGACTCATTTAGAATATCAATCCAGAATGCTTATCTTTAGGGAGGTATGCAGTTGCATCAGTTTACTCTTTTGTCCTGAGATCTGGCCCACAGTAGTGGTCTGTCTCTCCCAAAGTTGCAAAGTCATTTTGTCTTCCATACTGCCTTCTTCAGGTCCTAGCCCTGTCTGACTGCCTATAATGTTTCTATCTAACTTAGCTGCCTGCAACATTAGTGGCTACATAGTATTCCATTTATTAACTTGTCCTAATTAGTTTAACAGTCCATAATGGTAGCTTTGAGTTTTTTGCTCTTATACTGCTACAGTGAACAGCACACCTATAATTCCTCACATGTGAGAATACATCTGTTGGATAAATTCCTAGGAATGGAATTGCTGGGTTCCATAGTTATTGATATAAGTACTCCTTCACATTGATGAAGTTGCACAGGTTTACATTCTTAGCATCAGGGTGAGTTGGAGGATGTGCTTTCTAAAGTCACTGAGCTGAAAGCAAAGGAGAGACAGATAACTAAAGTAGTTCCAGATAAGCTGGGATAGGAGCTGAAGCCATAGCTCAGAAGTAGAGAGCAGGCATGAAGCCCTGGGGTCACTCCCCAGCACTCCCACACATGAGCCACTGAGACATGCAAGTAAGTAATATGTTGTTGTATGGACTGTGTTGAGTGGGGTGGAGGAAGCACTGCCAAAGGGCTGAGTCTTGCTTTAAGCTGGGGCTGTACCAGAGGGTTCTCCCAGGCCAGTGTGTGGTCTTGTGATATGTAGAGTATGGACAGGAGAAGAGAATAAATTGCTTGAGGTTCAGAATGATCTAGTAACTGCGGCACACATGATCAGCAGTCTGAGAACTACTTCACATGCTTGTGGAGAAGCTCAGGAGAGCACTGACTTAGTGGGGCTGGAAACCCTAAGACCAGAGTTAATACTGAGAGTTATCTTGACCTACCTGGTTTACAAGGTTCATCCCACCTAGTGAAGGTTGTGTCTGTATGGCAGTAGATTTCTTGTCCAAAACAGTACCCATTAGTAACTAACTGATAAGGAACGTGTGTGTGTCTGTGTGTGTGTGTGTGTTGTATGAAATCAGACGTAGTCAAAAGAAATGACAAGCAAAGACTGGATTAACATAGTCTCAGAGGACTTGCAAGCTTAAACTCCTCTAAGTGAGTCTTTTCCACTAAATTTTATTTTATTGAAGTACAAATACCAATGAGACAGTTTCAAGACAAATAACAGGACAGATTCGATAAATTAATACATTGCAAACTTTTCATAGTGTTTTGGTATCGTACAAGGTACATATATGATATACTTACAGACATTATTATAGCAGATGTCTCTAATCAGTGAATTAAGAGTGTAGCTGTTTACTTATCTTATTTTTTATACCTGAATTGTATCACAGATTCAATAATTAATACTTTCTATCTTGTTATTTTCCTAGTGGTTGTTCATAGTACTTGAAGCTGACATAATATCTTGTTCAACCACTTTTAATGCAAATCTTGCTTCTCATAAAATTATGTAGAAGCATGGCATATTTATCCTAATTGTAACTGTTTATACACACACATCATGATTCTTCATTTGTATCCCTCTTTTTTTTTGTCTAGACCTGTCAAAGATGAGCATGCCATTGTCATTAAACCAAGGTGCCTGAACTTGGTAACACAATCCAACACAGTGCAGCATTCCACATTAATAGTGAGTTATCTGAAGAAGTTGTTCACTATAGCCTTTTACAGCTCATCTTATTATTATGGCCCCACATTACACACCTCATTTTTATACTTTTCTGCTGGATGGTTAAGACCGAGATAGAGCAAGACCTATATACCAAACAATGCAGCTTTTCTCTCTGATGAGGTCAGTGAAGTCCCCTTAGGGTTTATCCTGTAATCCTGTACCTTACTCTGTAGGTCCTTTGTCTGTATCATCATGCCAATGCTTGACCAGTTTGCTCTCTATGAGAGCCTGAGAGAAAGTTTTCTCTCCTTGTGACTCTCCCCAGGCACACTATAGAACTTTGATCTCTTTCCTCTGTGGCTCCATAATCTCCTTGATCAGAAAATTTGGGGCACAACTGAGTTTCATGATGTTACAGTACAGGTTCTACTATGTCCTGGATCCTCGCTGACCTTGAAAGGCTAGCTGGCCTTGCAGCTCTTCTATTTCTCCAATTTTGATCTGTGAACTTAGGTTATTAACCATCCAGAAGAAAAGCTGATTAGTACCCTGCAGCACATGCTGTTCAGTTTGCCCTATCTGACTCAATTGTCTTTAGTTGCTGTTGTACATTTCTATATGTATTTCTTCTTTTATCTTCTAGAACTAGGGAGACTATACGATATTTGCACATGTGTGTCTGGTTTATTTCACTTACGAGTACATGTTCAAGTGGCATCGACTTCAGTATAAATGCTTCAAGTTTGTCATTCTTTATAGCTGAATAATACTCCATTTTATAGAAATACCACATCTGTTTCAAGCATTCCTCATGTGATGGACATCTTGATTGTTTCCAAGATTTTGCTATCAAAAATTGTGCTGCTATAAAAATAGGTACACAAATATCACTGTGATATAATGTTTTCAATTCCCCTAGGAAAATTCCCAATAGGGGGATAGCTGGCTTGAATGGGATTTCCAGTCCTATTCTTTTGAGGAGTCTCCACACTGACCTCCACAATGGTTGTACCAGTCTACATTCCCACCACAGTGGACAAGTGTTCCCTTTTCCCCACAACCTCTCCAACATTTGTTGTTGCCTGATTTCCTTATGATAGCCATTCTTTCTGGAGTGAGATGGTATCTCAGTGTTGTTTTTATTTGCATGTCATGGATGGCTAGCGATGCGGAGCATTCTTTCATATATTTATTTGCTTCTCTAATTTCATCCTCTTAGAAGTGTGTATTCATCTCAGATGCCCATTTCTGAACTGGGTCTTTAAATTTGAGGACCCTGTTATATCTTAGTTCTTTATATATTCTAGACAGCAGACCTTTGTCTGGTTGCTTATTAGGATTTTTTCAAAATTTGTGGGTTGTCTTTTCACTCTGTGGACAATTTCTTTTGATGTGCAGAAACTCCTCAAGAAGAGTTGATCTCAGTTGTTGATTCTTTCAAGTGTTTCCCGTGTGAATATATGTTTGTTCATGAACTCATTACCTACCCCTATGTCTTCAAGAGTTCCTCCTACTTTCTCTTCCAAGAGATAGAGTGTTTTTGTTTTGATGTTTAGATCTTTAATCCATTTTGACTTGAGCTTAGTGCATGGTGATAGAGCTGGGTCAAGTTTTAGTTTTCAGCATATAGAATGCCAGGTTTTCCAGCACCATTTGCTAAAGAGGCTATCTTTCTTCCATTATGATTGTTTGGCCCCTTTGTTGAGGGTCAGGTAGCTGAGTGTGATCTTAGATGGCTCTGCGTCTTCTAATCTATTCCACTGATCCTCAGGCCTATTTTGTTGCCAATACCATGTTGATTTTATCACAGTAGCTTTGTAGTATAATTTCAAGTCAAGAATTGTGATGCCTCCTGCCTTCTCTTTATTGGCCAAGATTGCCTTTGCCATTCTACATCTTTTCTGGTTCCAAATAAATTTTAAGAACGATTTCTCTAGGTCTGGGAGGTATGTTGGTGGCTGTTTGATAGGGATTGCATTAAATCTGTACAGCAATTTTGGGAGTATGTCCATCTTCACGATGTTGGTTCTTCCTATCCATGAGCAGGGAATATCTTTCCATTTTCTGGAATCCTCTATAATCTCTTTTCTTAGGGTGTTGTAATTTTCCATGAAAAGATCTTTGACTTCCTTGTTTAAGTGAATTCCAAGGTATTTCATTTTCTATGGTGGTGTTATAAAAGGTATTCTTTACATTGTTTCCCTTTCAGTGTGCTTGTTATCTGTGTAGAGGAATGCTATTGACTTTTCAGCACTGAATTTGTATCCTGCTATGCTACTGAATTTACATATAAATTCTAGTAGTTTCTTTTTATTTATTTGTTTGTTTGTTTGTTTTATTGAAGTACAAATATCAATGAGATAGTTTTAAGATACCTTGACAAGATGGATTTGATAAATTACTACATTGCAAACTGTTTTCATAATGTTTTGGTATCACAGAAGGTGCATACATGATATTGTACTTACAGACATTATTATACCATATGTCTCTTATCAGTAAATAAAGAGAGTGTAGCTGTTTGTGTATCTTATTTTTTATACCTGAATTACATGAAAGATTCAATAATTAATACTTTCTACCTTATTATTTTCCTAGTGGTTGTCCATAGTACTAGAAGCAGGCATAATATCCTGTCCAACCACCATTAGTGCAAATCTTGCCTCTCATAGAATTATGTAGAAGCACAGCATTATCTATCCCAACTGTACTGTCTATGCACACACATCATGATTCTTCCATTCTATACCCCTTCCTTGCTCTAGACCTGTCAGAGATGGGCACTCCATTGTCATTCAACTAACTTAGTTGCTTGAACTCGACAAAGCAATCAAACACAGTCCAGCATTCCACAACAATAGTGAGTTATCCGAAGAAGTTGTCGACCATAGCCATTTACAGCTCAACTTAATATTATGGCCCCGTGATGTATACTTAATTTTTATACTTTTCTGCTGGATGGTTAAGACCGAGATAGAGCAAGACTTATATACCAACACATGTACTTTATGTTTCTTATGAGGTCAGTGAAGTCCTCTCAGGGTTTATCTTGTAGTTCTATGCCTTATTCTGTAGATCCTTTGTCTGTGTCATCCATGTGGATGAATCACGGCCAATGCTTGACCAGTTTGCTCTCCATGAGAGCCTGAGAGAAAGTTTTCTGTCCATGTGACTCTTCCCAGGCACACTATAGAACTTCGATCTCTTTCCTCTGTGGCTCCATAATCTCCTTGTTCAGAAAATTTGGAGCTCAACTGAGTTTCATGATGTTGCAGTACAGGTTCTCCTATGTCCTGAGTCTTCGCTGACCTTGAAAGGCTAGGTCCAAAATGTTGGCTGGCCTGTGGCTCTTCTATTTCTCCAACTTTGATCTGTGAACTTAGGTTGTTAACCATTCAGAAGAAAAGCTGATTAGTATCCTGCAGCATATGTCTTTTACTTTGCCTTATTGGACTCAATTGATTTTAGTTGTTGTTGTACGTTTCCATTTGTATTTCTGCTTTTTGCTTCTGAAAAAATGCTCCACATCATTAGTCATCCATGAAATGCAAATAAAAACAACACTGAGATACCATCTCACTCCAGAAAGAATGACTATCATAAGGAAATCAAGCAACAACAAATGTTGGAGAGGTTGTGGGGAAAAGGGAACACTTCTCCACTGCTGGTGTGAATGTAGACTGGTAAAACCATTGTGGAGGTTAGTGTGGAGACTCCTCAAAAGAGTAGGAGTAGAAATCCCATTCAAGCTGGCAATTCCCCTACTGGAAATTTTCCCAAAGGAACTAAAAACATTGTATCATGGTGATACATGTGTACCTATGTTTATAGCAGTGCAATGTGTGATAGCAAAATCTTGGAAACAACCAAGATGTCCATCACATGAGGAAAGGTTGAAAAGGATGTGGTATTTCTATATAATGGAGTATTACTCAGCTGTTAATATGATAAGTTTGAAGCATTTATACTGAAGTCGATGCCACTTGAACATATACTCATAAGTGAAATAAACCAGACACACATGTGTAAATATTGTATAGTCTCCCTAGTATAATTCTAGTAGTTTATTGGTGGAATTTTTGGAGTCTTCCCAATAAAGTATCATGTCATCTGCAAATAGTAATAATTTAACTTTTTGTTTACCAATTCGTATTCCCTTTATTTCTCCCTCTTTTCTAATGGCTGTTGCTAGTGTTACCAAGACTCTGTTGAACAGGAGGAGTGACAGAGGACATCCTTGTCTTGTACCATATCTAAGAGTAAAAGATTTCAGTTTTTCCCCATTTAGAATTACATTAGCTTTTGGATTGTCATAGATGGCTTTTATCAAGTTAAGGTAGAGTCTATCTATTCCAATTTTCTGTAGGACCTTGAACATGAACAAGTGTTGGACTTTGTCAAAAGCTTTCTCTGGATCAATTGAAATGATCATGTGGTTTTTAGATTTCAGTCTATTAACATAGTGTATTACATTTATAGATTTTCAAATATTGAACCATCCTTACATCCCTGGGATGAACCCTACCTGGTCATGGTGTATGATCTTCTTGATGATTTGCTGTATTCTATTTGCCAGAATTTTGTTGAGTATTTTTCCATCTATATTCATGAGGGAGATTGGCCTGTGGTTCTCCTTTTTGGTTGTGTCTTTCCCTGGTTTTGGAATCAGTATAATACTGGCCTCCAGAAACGATTTTGGGAGGACTGCTTCCTTTTCAATTTCATTGAAGAGTTTGTGGAGTGTGGGGATTATATCATGTATAAATTTCTTGTAGAATTCAGCTGTGAATCCATCAGGACCTGGACTTTTTTTTGTTGGTAGGCTTTTTACTACGTTTCATATTTCACTGGCTGTTATTGACCTATTGACAGTTGTTATATCTTCTTGGTTCAGTTTTGGTAATTTGTACCTTTCAAAGAATCTGTCCATTTCTTCTGTGTTTCTGTTCTGTGAGCATAAATATTCTTGAAGTAACTATTAATAATCTTCTGAATTTCCACTGGGACTGTGGTGATTTCACTCTTTTCATCCTTTATTGCATATATTTGAATTTTTTCTTTCTTCTTTTTGATGAGGTTGGCTAGAGGCTTATCAACTTTATTTACTCTTTCAAAGAACCAACTTTTTGATTTGTGGATTCTTTGAACTGTTTTCTTCATCTCAATTGAATTCATTTCTGCTCTCATCTTTATGATTTCTTCCCATCTTTGCACTCTGGTTTTCGCTTGATATTCTTCATTCTTTAGTTGTCGGAGGTACAACATTAGGGTGTTTGTTTGTTCCCATACTGTTTTCCTAATCTGTGAGTTCATAGCTATGATTTTCCCTCTGAGAACTGCTTTCATCACATACCATAAATTCCGGTAAGTTGTGCTTGAATTTTCATTGAATTGTAGATATTGCTGAATTTCTTGTTTAATTTCTTCTGTGACCCATTGATTGCTGAGTAGGGTGTTGTTTAATTTCAATGAATTTAGCGGGTTTTGCTGGTTTCTTTTGTCATTTAGTTCCAGTTTGATTGCACTGTGGTCAGATAATACGCATGGGATAATTTCATTATCCCATATGTTTTCATTCATATACTTATGCATGACCTCTGGACTAGTATGTGGTCTATTTTGGAAAATGACCATGTGCAGCTGAAAAAAATGTGTATTCAGCTGTGGTTGGGTGGAACACTCTGTATATGTCCACCATGTCCATTTTTTCCAAGCTCTGGTTCAGTTCTGCTACTTCCTTGATAATTTTTTTGTCTGGTTGACCTATCTTTTTGAGATAAGAGGGCGTTAAGGTCTCCTGTTAAGATTGTGGTCTTAGATATTAGGTTTTGCATGTCCATTAAGATTTGTGTTACATAATTGGGTACTCCTGTGTTTAGTGCATAGATATTTATGAGTGTTAACTCTTCCTCTTGAATTTTTCCCCTGACTAATATATAGTGGCCTTCTTTGTGTCATTTGATCCTTCTTGGCTTGAAGTTGAGACTGTCTGCGAACAGAATTGCCACTCCTGCTTTTTTCTGAGGTGCTAGGGCATGTAGTATTGTTTTCCATCCTTTGACTTTGAGCCTATGAACGTCCTTTTGAGTTAAGTGTGTTTCTTGTATACAGCATATTGTTGGATTTTGTTTCCTAATCCACTGTGCCAGTCTATTTCTCTTAGTTGGTGAATTGAGTCCATTTACATTGATGGTTATAATTGAAATGTGTTGACTTATGATTGTCATGATATTTACCTGCTGTTGTTTACTCCATCCTGTTTTTAATTGTCTGTCCTGTTTAGTGGGTTCCTTCCATTCTCATTTGTGGAGTTCTGGTCATTGTGATCTTTCTCTAGAACATCTTTCAGAAGCCTGTCTAGGGATGGCTTTGTCATCATGAAATTCTTTTAGTTGTTCTTTGACATGGAAGTATTTCACTTCTCCATCAAACTAGTTTTTCAGGGTATAATAGTCTGGGCTCGAATTTGTTTTCATACAGGGCTTGAAGAACTCTGCTCCATGCTCTCCTTGCCTTCATGGTTTAGATAGAGAAGTCAACTGTAATTCTGATGGGTTTTCCTTTTAATGTGATCTGCTTCTTCTCTTTTGAAGCTTTCAGTATATTATTTCTGTGTTGGACTTCTGGGATCTTGACCATTATATATCTTGGTGTATTTTTACTTGGGTTGAAGTTATTTAGTGTTCTGTATGCTTCGGTTAACTGAATGTTAGATTGTTTCCTCATATCGGGAAGTTTTCTGTGATTGCTTCTCCCCAGATTCTTTTTATATCATTTGTATTGACTCCTTCATTCTCATTGATAACAATTAATCTCACATTGTTCATCGTGGCGTCATCTTGCAGGTGATGGATTATTTTTTCCTGCATCCTCATTGTTTTTAAAAGATCCTCTCTCACCTTTTCACTAGCTGCACAAGCATTTTCAAGATCTGAAACTCTGTCTTCGCTTTCACTCAAATGCTTTTGTAGACTTGTGATTGATATTTTTAGTTCTTCTATATCTCTTTGACTCTCTTTCATGCATTCTATTTGTTTTCTGTATTGCTCTCAAGGAATCCATCATATTTCTGATCTCATTTTTTTTTTTATCCATGTCTTCTTTAGAGGTAGTTATTAATTCTTTTTTGCAGAGTTTCTTCCAAGTTGGGTTTCTTCTGTATATTTCCGGACTTGTTTCTGTATTTCAGATGCTATGATCTCAAATAATTCTTTTTTTTTCCAAGAATTCTTTTTTGATTTCAGAAATTCTTTATGCTTTGATTTCCTCTTGACCTTTCTGCTGTTATTTCTTTGCTTCAGACGCTGTTAATTCATACGTTTCAGCTGGAATAGTGCTCTCTGCACTTGTTCTGGGTGAGCATTGGTTTTCTCCCACATGTTTCTGGATTTGATTCTTTATTTCAGATGCTATATATTCATATATTTCTTTTTTTATTTCAGGAATTACTTCTCATCCGTGTTCCTCTATATCTTTCTGGTGTTGTTCCTTTGCTTCCGTATCTGTTAATTCATTCATTTCAGCTGAGCTAGTGTCCTCTGCACTTACTGGTGGACTCCAGGCCTGAGATTGCATTTTTCTCCTTGTCTTTGTCATTTTGTATAGCACTAACCTCTGGTGCTCTCACTCACAGGCCGAGCTGCCAAGCTGCGCTGGGACTTGGGCCTCTAAGTGAGTCTTCAACCAAGTAAACTTCTCATGTTTACTGAGGACTAGAAGCAGGCTAAGGAATGTGCATAATTAATTTTGTGAAAACAAACTACTATCTGTGCTGCCTTCACCAAACTCTAAGTTCACACAACACTAGCTGGTAACATCCCAGGTAAGGATCAAAGAACAGACAGGGGGTCTCCAGGAAATGCTGTTTTCTGTGACCTTGTATCCCAGCTTGCTGGAGTGTGTGTGTGTGTGTGTGTGTGTGTGTGTGTGTGTGTGTGTGTGTGTGTGTGTGTGTTGCTAGGATGAATCCAGGGCTTTTACTCCAAGCTAAATCCTCATGCTTTTTCATTTTTATTTTTCATTTTTGAATTTAACTTTTTGAGACTGTCTCACTGAGCCACTAAGTTGGCCGAGTTGGACTCAAACTAAAGATCCTCCTGCTTTCATCTCCCAGAGAACTGGGATTATAGGCCTCTTCTGCCAGGCCTGAATGCAAAGAATGATTTCATCACCATTTTAAACCAGTGAATTCAGGATTCTGGCCTCTAATGGAGCCAGAACAATTTACTATACAGTTAAGCTTTCTTGTGACTACTTAGGTACTTTCTTTCCTTCAAACACTGTGCTACCTGTGTAGTCTCCCATTGTTTAAATTTTTATAGTTAAACCAGCCCTTAATGATGGTTTTCAGGGTTTTTTTTTTTTTTTTTTGCTATTATAAATATTGCTGCAGTGAACAATACAGGTGCCACTTGTTATTCCTCTCTGGTGAGAGTATATCTGTAGGATACATTCCTAGGCATTGAAGGCCTCTGAGTTCTAAGGTCAAGTCAAATGGTTCTAAGTTTTCTTCAATCACAGAAGCCTCGCCTAGTGCCCAGGGCTCATGGTAGAGGGCCCAGATTTTGATTTTAACTCTCTGTGATCAGCTGGCCTTTGGCACGTAACATCACATCTGTGAACCTACTCTAAGCAATACAGACAAGAGCCACTACTGTAGGAATATCTGGCCAGGTGCTTCAGAAATACCCAGGGTGTGTAAGCCTGAAACAGGCTAAATATTCACTTACCTGCCCTTTGCCTCTCTCTCTCCTGCCCTGCTAAAAAAGCATGTGAAAGACTTCCTATGTTCCCATCCTTAACAGACCTTATTTATCAAAGAGGATGTCAGAAATGTAATTACCCTCTTCAACCTGTAGCTCTTCTCCTGAAGTGCATGTCCCTCGAGCATGGTGGGCCCATGCCATTCTGTTCTCTGTCCTACCTGTCAGGGAGCCTCAGCTGGTTGTAGAGCTGTGTGGGTGTGGCAGGCTGGGTGCTGATGGAGTTGACCTCAGTAAGTAGTTACTTCCACAGCAGTCTGCAGGAGTGACACAAGAGCCGTAGCTCCCCAGCATTGTTCTGCCCACCTGGCCCTTTGATATATCAAAACAGCAGGAATCAAAACCACCCACTCCTGATTCCTCCAGAGAAAGGCAGGTCTCCTTTTATGGCTGTCCAGATTAACCCGGTTAAGCTTTCTCTACAACTTGATTTTATTTTTTTATTCAAGTTGTATGTCTGATTTATTTCACTTAACATTATGTTCTTTTTTCTTTTTTATTTTTTATTGAGAAACAAATATCAATGAGATAGTATCAAAGCTGATTAATAGGACAGTTTCAATAATTAACACATTGCACATTGTTATCTTCTTAGTGGTTATCCATAGTACAAGAAACAGACAGGATATCCTGTCCAAACAATATTAGTACAAATTTTCCTCTCATTGAATTAAGCGAAAGTAGCTGTATATCTATCCTAACTATTCTATATATACAAACACAAAATTGTCCTTCCTTTGTAGTCCCTTTTTTGTTTAGTCCTGTGGGAGATGGGTATTCTATTGTCATTCAATTATTATAGGTGCTTGAATTCAGCAAAACAATCCAACACAGTCCAGCAGTCCACAATAGTAGTGGGTTATTCACAGAAGTTCTTGACTTGAGCCCTTCACAGCTCAGTATATTAATATGGCTTTACTTTATATATCTCATTTTTATACTTTTCGGCTGGATGGTTAAGACCAAGATAAAGCAAGACCTGTATAACAAGAAATGTAACTTTTGTATTTGACAAGGTCAGTCAAATCTCCTCAGGGTTTATCCTATAACCCTGTACCACCGTTTGTAGATCTTTTGTCAGTGTCAGCCATGTGGATGAGTCACGGCCATCGCTTGACCAATTTGCTCTCTGCAAGAGCTTGAGAGAATGTTTTCTCTGCATTACAACTTGATTTTAAACAAACCCATTTTATGGTGCTACTAGGACACACAGATTGAGAGTGAGATTTCATAGGAGGTAGGGAGCCATCCCTTGCCAGTCAACGGCTTTCACTGAAGTATAGCAGCCCATGGCAGTGGCTCCCTGCAAGTGAAGGGAATTATTGCTCACCTGTTGGCTATAATGATGGCCTGCCCAGCCACCCATCTAAGTGAGCTCTTTGTTCTCTTTTGAGGAGCTTTTTACCAAAGGACAGAACAGCACTCCTGTGGCACAGGACAAGAGCATACAGCTATCAACCTGGTGAAATCTGGGTTTGGACCTGGTTTCTCTACTTTGTGGCCATGCAGTATATCAGTTGGAAGCTGAGCCAGGAGGATCTCTGTGAAGTTTGAGGTCAGCCTGGGTTACATAGTAATATTAAGGCCAGCCTGAACTACATAGCAAGATCCTGTCTCAAATCAAGCAAGCAAGCAATCTGCCTGGCTACAAGTAGGACTCTGTACTTCCCAGGATTTCCTTGTTTAAAAATGTGCTATGGTCCACTCACATGTTAGTTAGGGAAGAAGATAGCCAAGGGATAGCCAAGGACTGACAGTCTCAAGGAATTCCCAAATGTTTTGATGGGGATGAGGAATCTTCTGGGAGGCTTCATCCTGAGCTCATTCCCTGGTTCCAGCACACAGGTATAAGGGGACTTCACATAACTGTTGCTAAGATGCATGTCACAAATGGAAGAACTGATACTCTTCAAGATACAGTATTGTCACTCCACCCAGGGTCACACTGGTCAGTGGTGGAGTTTGAACCCAGAGGTATCTGACTTTGAAAGCCCAAGATTTTTCTCATCACAATACAACCTAAAAAAGGAGCCTGGCTCTGTTGACAGGGAACCAGACACTGAGCAGGCCTAGGGACCTGCAGAAAACAGATTGGAGAGAGTGGGCAGGGGGAGGAGCCCAAGAATCTGTTCCTGGGCAGTGGCCTGTTCCCACACCATGCACACAGAGCCTGACTCCACCTGTGATTTGTGGTTGGGAGAGGTTTTCTCTATCTTTCACATTTTGAGTGTTTTTTCTTTTTCTTGCCCTGGTCTTTCTCTCTCTCTCTCTTTTCCTGTCTATAGATAATACTCCCACGGCCCTCCAAAATGCAGCCTGCTGAGTTTCTTCTTCTTGACAAAGGCTGTGAGCTGTCTCTGACTGGGCTTCCCCTCAGCCTTCCCCTCCTCTGTGATGCCCTACCACAGCCCGAAATGAGTCCAGAATTGGAGGAAGGGGAGAAGAAAAGATTACAGCAAGGATGGCAGTGGTCCCGACCTCCTAGTGCCCTATCACCTTTTAGTTCCTCTCCAGCTCCCATCTTCCCATCTCCTAATAGCTGACCTTTATCCCTTCATGTGTAACATATTTGGGGGGCCCAGGATTATCATGAGGAAAGTTAGTAATTAATTATGAAGAGTTAAGGAAACCTATACAAACACAAATGCCAGCCAGGCCTAAGCAGGAAAATCTGAGAGGCTGGTAAAGGTGAAAAGAGGACAGTAGCCAAGAGCTACACCTCGACGGTCATCTAAAGGCCAAGGCCAGGCGGCTGCAGCCTTATCCCATGTACACATTCACACAAAGGCTGTGAGGGGCTGGGGAGGGGGATTCAAGGCCAAATGAACTGTTGTTTCATTTTGGATAAAAACATCATTTGGTGAATACCAGTGTAGCTTTTGGAACTGGAGATGAAAACACAAAGCAGTAGCACAAGCTGCTCCCAGAGGCAGTATGTTAAGGGCAAAGCCCCTGTTTACCTTGTACTCTGGCAGCTATCATAGTAACTACCTGAGGTTATGAAAATTAACGAGATAACCCAAGTAAAGCACTTAGCATAGTGATTGGCATAGTTAATGCTCAAAAACTTGAAGCTACTGCAATTCTTAGGAGCACCCCAGCCATTCCACCTATCTACCATTCATCCTGGCCCAGTGCCTGGTTAGGTTCTGTCCCCAAAACCAAGCAGGTGAGCTGGAGCCATAAAACCTCAATATCTTATGGGGATGTAGTGATTGATCCACTGGGTCAATTTGAGAAGTTTAGAAGCTTAACTAAATCAGTTCCTCAATTCCACACCCTAGGGTGTGGAAGATCACTTAGAGGATATAAAAGGGAAGTGAGGAAGGACGGAGGGTCCCATTTCCTCCAAGGAGCTCCAGTCTTCGCCTTCAGCTTGGATGTCACGTTCTGGTTTCTAGTGCAGACTCTTGGCTTCCGCCTTGGATCCTTCCGCCTTCTGGTGCAGACTCATCAGCCTTCATCGCAGACCCATCAGACACCTGATAACCAACTTGCACAGAACACTGTAGTGGGCTCCAGACCTTGCCCTGAACCCTTCAGCATCGCGGGCTCAGACGCGCTTCCTTGACCGGCACTGTGACTGACTGGCTGACTGTGTAAGTCAATCTTGTGATTCCTTATACATTTATACATCTTGTGTTATGTCTATTCCTCTAGAAAAACACTGACTCATACGTGGAGTACTCTGGGACTAGCAAGACCCAGCTGACCAGTGCTCTGCGTGTCACATAGCCTCAGGTTGCCTATCTGGGTCTCTGCGACTATGCTGGAGGAAAATAGAATCTGGTCCAAGTTCAGTAAAATGTCAGGGTTGGAGTCCTGGCCCTCCTATGGGCCAACTTTGTTTCCTGGGGTCACCTCACACACACACACACACACACACACACACACACACACAAAGGAGAGATCCGAACTACTCAGGTGGCTTCTAAAAGACTAGTACTCAATCTTTTCATGTCACTCATTGTTCTAAGTTCTTTACATATTTTCTCTTATTTAGTCCTAAAATCTTCTGATGTGGTTACTATCTATCCCCATTTTACAAACATGAAAAATCCAGACAGCGAAGTGCAGAGCAGCATTCAAAGTGTGTTAGCCTGTTTCCCCAGCAGGTGTGCTGTCCCAGCCTCACCAGGCCTAGGGAGCTGACTCCGGGAATGCTTGCTGCATGGCAACTGCTCCACCTGTCCCAAACAGCAGAGCTGATGGGGGTGGGGTACTTCACAGCCCGACCCAACCCGGACAGGAGCGCGATCTGGGGCCTCAGGTTCACTTGCTCGCTAGCAGCCTGATTCCAGCGTTCAGAGCCCTGGGGGAGGGCAGAGCTTCCGTTCTTCCCAAAGCACCAGCTCATTTAAATTCAGCTGCCCTGGGTTTGGGCTTTC
>PVKA01012813.1:7254-56850 GCA_004027165.1 Ctenomys sociabilis
AATATGAGTATAACCCGACATAAGATTGATATTGTTTCATAGAAATCTTCAATGACTTTTTAAATAAGGATTTATCTAATATATATTTATATAGTCCTGCATAACTATCACTTTGACAGCTCTTTATTGTTCATCCAGGAGCATACTGTGACTACTCTTGCCTTTTGAATTACACACTTTGTTATTTCATATATGCTACGTCTAGAGGTATTAAAATATTTCCAGTTTGTATAACTAGAAAATATTTTACTTTTAGTTTTCAAAGGTATATTTTCTAAGTATAAAATTCAAAGAAGATAGATCTTTTGTTTTCTTTCAGTCCTTTAATTAGTCTAGTTTCTTACACACTCGGTCCTTTTCTTTTTCTTTCTAATGTGGAATAAGATGATATTTAATTTTGTTCTTCCATAGCTAATATTTTTATGTATATGCTTTAATCACTTTTTTCTCTATAATAAGTTTTAGACAATTTCATTTTTGTGTATCTTGCTATGTTTTATTTAAATTTCTTATGCAAAAGGTTCACTTTTCTTGGAAATGTGGTATTGTAAGTTGAACTAAATTCAGAAATTTTTATATCTTTGAATATTTATCATCTACTCCTTTCTACTTTGAAAATTGTAATTATATGATTATTAAAAAAAGAAAGGAGCAGTTATTGTTTACAATTTTTGGTTTTACTCTGATTTTTTTTCCTCTGTTGAATTTCTTATAACTTCTCAGTTATTGTTTTTTTTAAACCAAACTTTCACGTTTATATCTGGTAATCTGAAAAACTAATTTGCACATAGCATCATATATTACAGCAACCATTGTTGGATTCCTATTACTTTGTTTAGTGAAATCTTGTATCTTGTATAATGCTGTTTTCTTCTATCACTATTTTGTATTCTTTAAAAATAATAATAAAAAGTACAAACTTAAATAAATAAATAAATAAATAAATAATTTGGCTAGAATATTCAAGGCCTTAGGTTCAACTCCTAGCACCAAAAAAACAAGATGCTCTTCAGTCTTGAGAACATTAGTCTCATGAATCAAGTCTGTCAGAATCCTTGAACATGTCAGTAGGTCAGTTTTGGATCATTGGTTCCATTGTTCTCCTTCAAGGCTATTATTATGCAGGTCACCTGTGTAGCTGGCAAACAGGTGCTGCAACGTTAAGTTAATTCACAATGGCAGATGGAGAATAAGTAAGCAGCCATCAGAGCACATACCCATGCTGCAGGGTCACCAACCTTGAACTTAGACTGTGAGTCAATCCAGTGAGATCTCCAGGTTATACACTGGAAATCTCAGAAACCTTCTTCCTTTTGCTGGTCAACAAAAGTGCTTGAAACAATAAAAAATAAAGTCTTTGAATATTTTCATACAAGCTGAGACGATTGTAGTAGGTTTAAGTGCTTCCAAATTCAAGTCTTGAAATTTCTGATTTACTTTGGTCTAAAATAATGTCTTCCTCTCAAGCAGCCACTGGATCTTATTCATGTCTGTTATCCCCAGTGATAATGGGTCCAGATGTGGACTCAGATATGACACCTTGTGCCCATGGATACATTTTAATTTAAAACATTCCCTAGTGTAATGGTTGAAACATGTGTCAACTTGAGAAGTTTAGAACCTTAGCTAAGTGACTCTGTAGGGGGCCAAAGTCCTGAGCCCCTGAAAGAGAAAAACAGGATCATGGTGTGGACATAAAGGACCCTTTCTATTGTTGAGAGACTGCATACAAGATAAGGGAGGAAAAGAGGCTCATTCTCTACCCCTTTTGGCTGTTGTTGCTTTTCCCATATTCTGCCACCTTGAATTGCTGCCCCTGTGCCATGACAGCTCTGCCTTGGAGCCAGCCAAATATGGACTGAAGCAAACTGTGGGCTAAATAAAGCTTTCTCGCCTTCATCTTGGCCATCAGGTATTTTGTCTCAGCAAGGAGACAAAATTAACCAAGACATCTAGTAACAAGCAAATAATATAAGAGTAAATAAAATTGTAATGCAGATTTTAGCATATCAGCAACCTAGTACAACAAATTTCTTAGCATGAGGCATTGGAAAGGAAGAGGTATAATATCAAGAAAAGAACATAGATCTACTAAAAAAAATTTAAAAAGTGGAATGAATGGCATTAACATATGGAATTAAGTTTGAACTCTCATAATTGATAATTGCTTTTAAAATACCCAGAATATTTATGAAGGATATCCAGGAATGCAGTGCATTTGGCTGGGCTAGGGTTCTGAAGGACAAGTGGCAGACCTCCCCCAGGAAGACAGCTTTTGGAAATGTGTGAAGCAGTATTCATAGGAAACGATGCTTAGCTGGAGTTGATCACTGTAATGGTTGATACATTGTGTCACCTTGAGGAGCTCAGAAACTGAACTAAAGCACTCAGCAGAGATGCAGGGTCCTGCTCTCTAACCACCCTCATGCTCTTCATGTCACACCCACCCTGGGAAGGTGGCGATAGCCTGCATATGATGAAAGGGAAGGAAGAGGCCCATCCCGTTTTTACTGCTTTTGCTGCCACCACAAACTGTTGCCCGTGTAACACGCCCTGATGCCTTAGAATAGCAGATATGGACTGAAACTTCCATAGACTGTGAGCTGAATACAGTTTTCCTTTCTTAACTTTGGGTGTCAGGTGTTCAGTTTCAGCAATGAAAGAAAGGTAACTAAGACAATAACTTTAAATAGATAAAGTAATAATAATTCAGGTATAAACATCAGTGTGCAAATTAATCCAATTAATTCTTGTTTTCTTACACCTGATATTTGTGAAGTTTTAGGCAGCAGCACTTGTAAGGGCTATTGTATGTGGCAGGATGGTTTACCAGAATTGTTTGTGTGATTGCAAGGTGACAGCCCTAAAATCAACAGAAAGTGCCAAATTCTCTTAATTGAAACCAGAGAATTAACTACAATTCTTTTTAAAATCTTTTATTAGCATTCAATGTTATAACTTACTGTGGATTCAAATGTTGACACAGCAAGCATGGAAGTGAGGAGGAGTTGTGAACGGGGATAGTGATTAGTCAGCCTTTTGTGTTTCTAAGAAATTACAGCTATCGAAAGTAGGTTAATTATGTTATGAACAAGAGCGCAATAAATTAGTGCTTAGCTTTAAAATGAAGAGTTAGATCTTATTTCTATTATAGAGAAAGCACTTTGGATTTCTACAGGCTTTTACAATACTATTAGTAATCTGATCACTATCCTATGGGTATACAGAAATGTAATAATACAACTGTGATCCCAATGCAATAAAAAGGATAGTTTCTCTGTCTTTTGCACAGATAGAAAGACATAGACAACTGTGTTGGATTTGGGAAACTCCTTTATAAGAACTATTAGCAAATGTAGAAAGGATTCAGGGGGAACACCAACTTATCACTTGGGAGACTAAAACAGACCCAAAGATGTCTATGTACATATATAATAGATAAAATGAGAGTGTAATAATTTTGATCAACATTTAAAACATTCATGTGGACCAAGAAATTTAACTGTACTATTTTCATCCACAAATGAGATACTTAATTCATTGTACTTTTATAATGGACAAGATATATCTGCATCTTATACTGTGAATAACTACTAGGAAGACAATATGTAATGTATCAGTTATTGTAACTGTCCCACTAACCTGTTTTGAAACTGTCTCATTGCTATTCCTTTCTCATTAACATTAACATAAAAATATAATGGAAGACAAATTTGTTTCACTCAGCCTCACCAAGTCCTCATTCTTTATAGTTTCAATATCATTTATTTTAAAATAGTTCCTTACATTGATTATGTAGAATAGAACCTCTGTCATTGTCACATTTCCTCTTGATTTTAGTTCCAAGTACTTATCAGAATGTACAATTAATATTTATTTGGGTGAGTGTTGGTTGCTCCACTTAAGTGTAAATCCTGGAAAAGCAGTATCTCATTTCATTTGCTTACCTTTGCATCACTGCTGCTTAGGCAAAGGCCTAGCAGAAAGCATGCACTGGTTCACCAACTATGTATTTAATGAGTGGATGAATGACCAAAACTGTGCTTGTCAAGGTTTTCAATAATAAATTAATAACAAGGGTATTTCCTTGATCACTATGACAAATTCTCATCTTTCAGAGGTAAGATAATCAAGCAGTTTTGTGGTAGAGATGGCTGATTTGTCTTGTGAAGGTCATTGATCTCACACTGAAAAAAAAAATCATCTTCTTTTAGTAAGATCAGGATGGTTTCTTGAAGCTGGTTGTGATAGGAGCATTTGCACCATGAAATAAGAAAATGTAAAGACTTACACTGTTGTTAATCATTTTCAAACACATCATTAATATTGATTGCATTTATGTACCAGTAAACAAATAATCTGAAAAAGAGGCTGTCATTACTTTACTTTGAGCATTTGCTACTACAACAAGGCAGTGTTAAAATTCAACTTTAAAAATGGAGGACTGAGTTGTTTGGAAGAACTCTTCTAATCAATGCAATCACAGACTCTTGACTTAATATTTAAAGATGCATTTTATAAGATAACAAAATACTAACAAATAGTAAGAATATATGGGGGTATGAAGAACAAGGAAGTGAAGGATAATAAATTTACACTGAGTATTCACCTTACTATACAAGCTATTGTCACTGCTAAGCTTTTATCTCAGAGGTCAGAAAGCAGAGCAAAGTAAACTTACAGGTTGATGGTATTAAAATTAAATTTAAGGTCTACAAAAAAAGAGATCTTTTAAGTGCTAAGAATTTAACTGGCATATACAAATAAAGATGAAATAAAGCATATTTCAAAAACTGAAGCCCACTTTTGAAATTATCTGTACACTTTTTATATAAAATAGATGATACTTAAAAAGTATTCAGGGCTACAAGGAAAAATTTTGGCTAAGATAAAAATGTAAAAAAAAGGATAATAAAACAGACATATTATATTTCTATCAATACTAGAACAAGTCAATTTAGTGACTTAAAACACATTTAGTATCTTAAGGCAAATTTGCTATCTTAGTTATAGATGTTAGGAGCCTGAATTGAGTGTCACTGAGATAAAGTCATAGCACCAGCTGGATTGTATTTCTAGAGGCTCTAGAAAAAACACATACCTTTTCTTTTTTTCAGATGACTAGGGCCAATTCCTTGTTCTTCTTCATTGTCAGACATTGGATAGGATCTTCTCATGCAACAAACTTCTGGTGTTCTTTGTTTCTTCCTATTTCTCTTCTAAGTATATTTGAGGATTATATTTTGCTCTCTAGTATAACCCAGAATAATATTTACATTTCAAAGTCATCTGATAGCAAGCTTATTTACACAAACAACTTTAATTTTTGCTAGGTAATATAACATTCATTTACAGGTTCCAGGAAGTCAGACACGGACATCTCTGAAGACCAATATTATTTCTAACACTGAGTATATGATGAAAATTAAATAATGCTATTGCCTTGAAATGACTACAAATATGATGAATATGTTTGAACAATCCAAAGTCAAGTTGGGGGAATTTTAGTAGATAAATGGATACTGTGAAGGTGCTAGAAATATAAGATATTGCTGAAGTTGGTGCATCAGTTGATAGGTTGAAGAGTAAAATCAGACAGGGCTAGAGATAAAACTAGTGCAATGAAAAACAACTCAGAATAAAATATTAAAGATGAAATATAGAAACACAGTGCACGGTAAAAAAAAAATAATGTAGCATATTTAGAGTTCCAAAGTACAAAGAGAGAGACCATAGGACAAATATTCAAAGTGAATATTTTAATTTCTAAAAATTTTAGAAAACTAAAAAATGAAGATGTAGAGCTAAGATTTTCTGAAAACCTTCAAATGTAAGCATCATAAATATAAAGCAAGATGTAAATACAATATGTAAAACTGTTGAGAAACAGGTTTTTATCATGAGTAATTTGAATATACATTAAATGTCCCAAACATTTCATAAGTTTTGTAAATGGCAGGATTTCATATTAATGGCAAAATACTTTGGCACTGTGTACATATGACACATATTTTTATCAATTTATCAGATGATGCACAGTTCATTTGTTTCCATCACTCGCCTTGTATGGAAAGTGCTGCAGTGAACACAGGTGACCTACAGAACTCTAGGCTTGGGCCTAACTGGGTATCATGGGCTTTGAGTGATATATTAATTTGCTGATTTAGTTTATGCATGCAATATAGAAGCCTGGTGTTGATTCATCCACAATAACATTTCCCAGACCTAGGCAGAATGCTGCATTGTCTGATTGTAGGCTGGAAACTGGATAAGGCATGTGGGTTTACTGCAGTTCTAGGAAGAGGGCATGGACACAGACTGCTCTCTGTAGATTCTGTCCTATTTCTTTCTGATTATACACCAACAGGGTAGGAAAAACCCTGGGCTTGACTCAACTCTAATAGCATGGAAACAATAGCAGTACACCAGTAGCTGTCTCACGGCACGTCTGGACTTGGGTTCCATGTGGTTTGGAAATAATGGAAGTGAAGACAGGGTCAGAAAGTAAGCAGTCTGGGCCAGTGAGATAGCTTAGCAGACTGAGGGCCTGCTTAGGCAAATGCAAGGACCAGGGTTGATCCCCAGGACCACATGCTTCAATGCCTCCCACCTGAGGGGCATACTGAGCCTGCACCAAGACAAGGCATGGTAGTGCATGAATGTAATCCCAGTCCTAAGGAGGCTAAAAACAGGAGGACCACTACCAGTCTGATTTGAGCAGTGAGACCCTGTACCAAATACATAAAAAAGAAAAGAAGCAGGCTGCCCAGAATATTTAAAAAGACAGGTCCAAAATCAGACAAGGGAGATGGAAATAAATAACTGATCTTTCAACATCCAGTTGACAGTGTTTTTGAACAAATATTAAGTGTTTTCATAAAATTACGGTCTCATCTGTGAATCAAAATAAGGCAACCACAAAAACAGAACAGATAATAATTGATGTAATGGATGCCTCAAAGAATTTACAATAGCTGGACTGGTGTGGTGGTGCACTCTTGCAAACCCAGTACTTGAGAGGCTGAGGCAGAGGATAGCTGTGTATTCAAGACCAGAATATGCTACAAAAAGAGTTCAAGGGCAGTGTGAATTTTGTAGTGAAATTCTGTTTCATGAAGACAAACCAATGGTTGTTTTAATGAAACTCAATAAGATGAAGAAGACACAGATTAATGTTTCAATATTCTAACAGAGAAACTCACATAAATGGAAATAATTAACATGCAGGAAAGTTGTAGAATATAAAATCAACAAGCAAAAGTCAGAAGCATTGCCAGCTATGGGGAACTTTTAAGGGATTTTGGGATAAAAACCAGCTGGCAGAGGCACATGTATACCAGGTTCAACACCTGCACTATATGCCTATAATAACTTATCTGATAAACAAATTAATAAGGCAATTCCATTTACAATGTTCACAAGAAAATAAAATGCCAAGAAATACATTTAACTGAAGAAGCAAAATAGCTCCATAATAATAATTATAAGACATTCATGAATGGGTCTAAAGAAGACATAAAATGTGGAAAGATACCTGGAATTCACTGATTTGAAAAATATTTACAATATTCAAAGCCATTTGCACTTTCAAAGCAGTCCTTATCAAGATATCAATGACAATCTTTACAGAAGTAGAAAAAAATTATTAATTTTATTAAAAACAAATAGCACTGAGACAGTTTCAAAATAGGTGAGTAGGACAGTTACAATAATTAATACATTGCATATTGTCTTCATAGTAGTTATTTATAGTACAAGGTGCAGATATGATATCCTGTCCAAACACTATTAGCACCAATCTTTCTTCTCATTGAATTAAGAGAAAGTAGCTGTATATCTGTCCTACCTATTTTGTATATACAGATACAGAATGGGCCTTAATATAGATCCCCTTTTTGTTGCTTAGCTTTGTCAGAGAAGTATATTCCATTGGTATTTAAATATTGTAGTTGCAGACAGGGAGACAGCTAAGTAAAATAAGTGTCTGCATGGTAAATATTGTAAGTGCATGAATTCAGGAAAAGTAATCCAATATAGTCCAGTAGTCCATAATTATAGTGAGTTATCAGCAGAATTGGCAATGTCAGAAGTTGTTGACTTGAGCCTTTTACAGCTCAACATATTACTTTTTACCTCATTCTTAACTTTTCTGCTGCCTGGTGAAGACCAAGATAAAGTGAGACATATAAAACAATAAATGTAAGTTTTGTTTCTGACAAGGTGAGTCACATCCCCTCAGGATTTAGACTGAAATCCTATACTGCAGTTTGTAGATTCTTTGTCAGTGTCAGCTATGTGGATGAGTCATGGCCATTGCTTGACCATTTGCTTTCTATGAAAGCCTGAGAGAATGTTTTCTCTCTAAGTGACTCTCCTTAGGTGCATTATACATTGTTGATCACTTTCCTCCGTGGCCACACATTCTCCTTGATCAAAAATTTTGGGACACCATTGAGTTACAAGATGTCACAGGATAGCTTTTCTTATGTCTTGAGTCCTCACTGACCTTGAATGGCTAGGGCCAAAATGTTTGCTGTCCTTGTAGCCCTTCTTTTTCACTAATATTTGGACTGCAAACTTAAGTACTTAACCCTCCAGAAGAGAAGCTCAATGATATTATTACCCTATAACATAGACAGTTGAGCTTAATTAATATCACTATCTGTCTGAATATCAAACATCTTAGATATGAAATGGAACAGGTATTTTCCATCAAATATTGATATGTTAAATTTTAAATCCCTAAAGAATGTGAAGAAAAAAGAAAAAAAATATGAATAAACAATTACATATTTTTACACAGGGATTTAGAAATTTAACCATATATAGGATTGTAGCAGAACATTCCTATGACATTTTACCCATCTTTGATTTCATTTATTACACTGTTTTTTAAACACACATTTACTTGAGAAATAGTATAGCAATAATTGATATGACATTAGAAGCAGTACCAATTTAGATGACCGGAATGACAGGCATTTCAAGCGTTGTTCTAGTATGATACATTGCTATATTCAGTGCAGCTGCTTAGAACTAGAAAATTAATTACAAGTTTTATATAAAACTTAATCACCAAATGGCTAAAATCATTTTAAGATAAGTGTGGGGTCCATCATGCTGTGTACAAACCATGTCATGAAGCTATAACAATCAAAACAGCATGATTTTGGCATGGGACAGAAAACAGTTTTGAAGTCAACCCATAAATTTATGGCTAACCAATGTTTGATAAAGTAGTTAAGAATACACAGTGGAGAAATAATAGTATTTTTCATATATGTAGTAGGAATAACTGAATATCCATGTACAGAATAATGAACCTAATCAACATAAAATGTATTAAATGAAAGATATATATGTAATAAAAGAAAATATAGGGAAATGATTCAACATATTTAAATGGACAAAGATTTTTGGACATTACTAAAAGTGCATGGGCAGTAAAATTAAAAATAGACAAATTGTATTTTACAAATGAAAAAAGCCTCAGAATAGCAAAGGAAAGAGCAAAGAGAGCCAACAGAGTGGGAGGAATATTTATAGTGTGTACATTTGATAAAGGATTGCTACCCAGAATATATAAAGAAAAAGTTAATAGCAAGAAAGCGAAACAAAACAAAACAAAAATGTCTCAAAACAGCAGCGAAATAAATAAAGCAGCAGTCCCAATCAACAAATCTCAGAAGAAAGACATTTTGGTGGTCAAAAGGTACATGAAAATGCTTAAACCACCAATCAGCAGAGAATGAAACTAAAATCAGAATGACACAGCACGTCACTGAGGTAAGAATGGCTAACATCAAAATCATTACTACTAGCTGCTGTTGCTGAGAACTAGGAGAACGGGGAAATCTTGCATAATGTTGATGGGACTGTAACTTAGTTCAGCTATTGTTGCACACAGTGTCGTAAGCCTTCAAAAGTAAGAGGCTGATTATATGATCCAGTAATCCTGTAATGGATCTATATCCAAGGGAAATGAAGTCAGTATCTCAGAAAGACTGTTCATTGCTGTAGGACTCATAAAAGAACAGAAATGGGAGCTGTCTAAGTGCCACCAGTGAGTGAGTGAGTGGATAAGTGTGGTGCGTGCATACAGTGGACTATGTTCAGCATAGAGCAGGGAGACGTTCCCTTGTGACAGCACACGAGGAACTGCAAGACCGGTGCAGCACGTGCTCACTCTTGTGTGGAGTAGAGACTATCGTGACCTCATAGAAAATGAGAGGACAGCAGTGGTTGTGAGAGTTGCAGGAATGAGGGACAGGGAAGGCTGAGCTGTCGTTACTGACTGACCCTTAGGAGAATGTTAGACGCTCTGAGAAACCACTGATTGTATAATTATTGAAGATAACAATTAGGTAATGTATATCTTAAAAACCTAGAGTAAAGCATTTTTGAGAAAAAGCAAATAAATATTTTAGCAGATAGTATGTTTAATTTAAACATTACACTATGTATTGAACATTACACAATATATTGAACATTATATGTTTAATAATATGTGCAAATTTCATATTTTTTTCAGTTAAGAAGTTTTACATGAATTGTGTTATAAATTGAATTGCTCCTTATTTGCTTCTTAAAACTTATTTGTATTAGTACTCATTAATTATACAAAATGATGGGTTTCACGGGGAAGCTTTATGTGTCCATGTAATGTGCTTTGATTGTGGTCACTCTACCCATTATTCCATCTCCACCCCTGAAACCTCGAATAGTCTCTTCGACTTTCATGCCAAGTTATTTTGGCTAGAGAGCAATCAGAGGAAGCTATTCTTTCTTAGTTTGGCTAATTTTGTTTAATACGTTGATTATTTCTTATTCAATTTTGAAACACGTATTAACCCTTTGCAAAATAAGTTTTCTTTTTTTGTAAGTCTTATGTTATTGGATGGATAAACTGAACGTAAAATATGATTTACATAATGATGACCGTATTTCTGATATATTTTCTAATTGACTCAGTGTTTCATAAATAAAATACCATGGCAATGAAATGGGTCATACGGAAGACTGTCAAGGTTTATCATCCCTAATCCAAGCTTCCAAAATCCTTAGTGCTCCAAAATCCAAAACGTTTTGAGCACCAAATGATACTGCAAGTAGCCGGGCGTGGTGGCGCATGCTTGTAATCCCAGCACTCGGGAGGCTGAGGCAGGAGGATTGTTGTGAGTTCGAGACCAGCCTGAGCTACAAAGTGAGCTTAAAGCCAGCCTGAACTGCATAGCGAGACCCTGTCTCAAAAAGACAAAAAAAAAAAAAAAAAAAAAAAAAAAAAAAAAGAAAACTCCACACTTTCCCTCATGTAAGAGATCTGAGTAAAATTTCAGGTACACTGGAAGAGGTTTACAATTATTATTATTATTATTATTTTTTAGTTCATAATATTTATTGCTGCGTAGTTTACAGGAATATTTTCCACCATCAACTCAGGCCTAAGAAGAGGTGTCTCATGTGACCTTTTAGAAGTTTTATTTTTTAAAAAAATCATAAAACTGCATCTGAGAAGCACTGATATCAATTTGTTTTGAAGTGAGATGGCGAGGGTGCAGCGCCCCCTTCAGTAGTTCTGGCAAAACAGTGTGTAGAACCTGGAGAGGTTCCTGCCTTACAAGCACTGCACCCTGGAGGGGCGGGGGGGGGGGGGGGGGGGGGGGGGGGGGGGGCGGTGCGGTGCAGGGCCTGCAGCGGCTGGAAAGGGATGCAGAAGCTCTAGGCGCTCATGGATGGGCCCGGGCTATTGGTCCTGGTCCCTGGCGATGGTCTTCTTGATCCAGTCCTCATACACGATTTCCCCACAGAACGGGATGTGTGCAATCTTCCAGGAATCGAGCATCTTCTGAAAGTCTTCCACTGTGTTTGCTACGACTGTGTGGGTCTTAAGTTCTTCAAAAGCCCTTTGGAAGAGGCTTGCGTGGATGTCCTCCAGCATGGCCCCCAGCTTCGTCTCGGCCTTCATATCACGGGTTCCAACTTGGAGTCGAATGGGAACTCCCTTGAGCTCCCAGTGATTGCACTTCCATCCTGGAGAATACTCATCTCACAAGTCAACACGGACACAGACGCTGGCGCTGAGCAGCCGCCTGCCAGAGTCACTACACTTCGCCATCAGTGCTTCTTTATCTTCTACAGACAGTGAGTTCATGATGCCATAGATAAATCATATTTTACAAGTACAAAATCTTCAGAGTAGCAAAGGAAAGAGCAAAGAGAGCCTACAGAGTAGGGGCAATATTTACAGTGTACGCATTTGACAAGGGATTGATACCCAGGATATGTAAAGAAAAAGTTAATAGCAAGAAAACAAAGCAAAACAAAACAAAAAAGTCTCAAAACAGCAATAAAATAAATAAAGCAGCAGTTCCAATAGACATATAGGTGGCCAAAAGGTACATGAAAATGCTTAAATCACTAATCAGTAGAAAATGAAATCAAATTCAGAATGACGCACCATGTCATCCAGGCCTTCTTCAATGCTGACTTCAGGAAGCTGGGCACTGAGAACTGCCACTTCCATATCTTCATGGAGCATGCTGGAGGACAAGACTGACCAACCCTTGTTGCTGAGTTTGCTTGCTGAGTTTGCCCCTGAGGTGGCTTTGATAACAGGTCTGGGAAGACAGAGCTGGCAGAGCCAAGCACACCATCTGCCCAACGAGTGAGACAGTCATGTACACCACATATGCCAAGTGGGTGCAGTCCCACTATGACCTGCCCATCTGGCTCAACTGATGTGCAACATGGTGTGCTGGGAGTCAAGCACCTGCAGCCTTTTCTGTGCACCCCTTAGTTCCTCCTGCAGGAGGGGCACAGTGCTTTCGCCACCTTTGAAGAAGCAGCAGAACATGTCCTGTAGATCCTCAAGCTGTATGCTCAGGTGTGTGAAGAGCTCCTGGCCATCGCAATGGTCAGGGGAAAAAAGACAGAGAAGTTTGTGGGCAGAGACTACACAGTGACACTGGGGGCCTTCATATCTACCAGCGGCAGGGCAATCCAGGGAAGAACATGATATCGTTAGGTCAGAATTTTTCTAAGCTGTGTGAAATCATTTTTGAAGATTCCAAGACACCAGGAGAGAAGCAGTTTGCTTACCAGTGCTCCTGCGGCCTGCCCACATGCACCATCCACGTGATGATCATGGTCCATGGGTACAACATGGGCTTGGTCTTGCCCCCACCCCCCGGGGTGGCCTCTGCCCAGGTGGTGACAAAAGGGGTGAATTATAACTCTCACTTTGCTGATGGAGACTAAAGTTTGTTTCCACTTCAAAGGCTTCAATCTTACAATTATTTCATGTTGTGTGTATAAAGTATGTATATATATATATATATATATATATATATATTTATTTATTTATTATGTATTGAATAAAACAGAAAACCATTGCAGATTTTCTGTTCAGTGCTTAATCATCCCACTTGTGTATAGTTCAGGCTCGGGAATGAATGAATACACTGACACAAAAGTAGTCAGTCAAACAGGCAGGCGAGTCACCACCTAACACACCTGACAAAAAGATAGTAGTTATTAGAAAGCAAAGTCAAATGCTTGTTCCTTCAAGGCATATTGAATATATATATATATATATTACATGAATTTTATATTTAGATGTGGGTTTCATCTGTAAAACATCTTATTATATATTTTCAAAGAATTTTAAGAATCTGAAATCCAAAGTGCTGCACTTCCAAGTACATTGAATGCAAGGTATGCAATCTCTGTACTGTACAATGCTTACTAATTTAATAATTTGAATGAATAATGCAACAAGCACCAAATGTAGAAGGAGAATAACTTATTTAATTGCATTTATTACATTATATGTATGTTTGCAATTTGGATGGAGTTCATTAACTACTTCTTAGGAAATACTTCAGATGTGGAGAGATGAATACTGATCAGTAAGTCAGCTTGTCCAAATTTTAGTAGCAGTCCTGCTACCACTTTTTAAAAAAATTATGTTCACATAATAGTCTGCTATGTAGACACCTGTACATATGGCCCCATGTGCCAGAACGAACTTTCCATTGCAGGCTTTCTGTTCGGTGCTTCCTTCATCCTACTCGTGTGTTGTTCGGGCTGGGGAATGAATGAATACACTGACACAAAAGTAGCCAGTCAACCAGGCAGGGGAGTCACCACCTAACACTCCTGACCAAGAAATAGTAGTCATTGGAAAGCAAAGTCAAAGGCTTGTTCCTTCAAGACATATTGAGTAAATCATTGCTCTCTCATATCAATCTTCCCTCCCCAAGACCCACCCTTCACCCACACTCCCCTCCACATTTCCTTTCCTTCTTTCTTTCCTGTATATGATAATCTTGTTTCACTGGGGAGCACCAGGAATTGCTTTGACATTTCAAGCCTTATCACTTAGTATATCAAGAGAAGAATGCTAAAGAGCTACTCAGCAGATCAAGTTCAGTTTCCTCTCTGAACAAAATCATTTGAATGAAATTACAACGACTGCCAGAAATAGCAAATATTTATATTGCCCATGCTATATGGCACGTGTTTTTCAAACGTGTTCTTACTTAATCACCTCAGCTTTAAGATACACGCATTTACTTTTCAAAACAGGCTACTGATTAGGAAACCAGGATACAAACCCACATCTGAATTAGTTCAACAAAATATAAGGAAAAATGATATTTGTAGAATTATGCAGTCTGTGAGCCACACTTCAGGGGCTTCTTGCAAGAGGAGCTTTTTTCATTTGCTGTGAATTTCTTTGCCTGGAGTTGATTTGTGTTTATGTTCACAATATGGTTCTTTAAAAGGTGAATAAGTGCCTCAGAGGAGAAACTTCTGCACTTTAGTGGATCCATTATATCAAACCCTCCTCTGACATCACTTTCCACAAACTAGTTGTTGACAAAAGTGGTGAATTATAACATGCACTTTGTTAATGGAAACTAAAGTTTGTTCCTTCCTCAAAGGTTGCAAAGTTTGAGGGAGGAGTTTGCTCTCCCCCTGGAAGGAATGTTCCAGGGCTGGGGCGGGTGTAGCATCTGGTGCCCGGGATTGAACTCTAGTCTCTGAGCTTGTCTTAGACAAGAAGGTGCTTAGTCTGCTGAGCTATCTTGCTGGCCCAACTTTGACATTTTCAAGAGAAATTTAATGAGTATAGTGAGAACACGGAAATGTATTTATTAAAAATGCCAATAAAACCAAAGCTTTTCCTAAAAAATTTATATTAACTCTACAATGTTGATTGACCTTTTTACCATACACTGGAAAATGTCAAAGATCCTCCAAGCTATGTACTTTTTTGAATCACAAAATAATAACAGTCTCATTATAAAATGCTCATTTTTATTTCTAAAGTAGGAATTGCACATAAATAGTAAAAGGAGGCACATTCTCTGATAAACCTTCTGTTGCCTAAAATTACTGCCTGTATGCTTCACTCCATACTTGTTGTAATCTAACTCATCCTCACTGACTCCACTTCTTGACCACCTTTTGGGCCTTAAACTTTGACATGTAATTTTTTCTGCCAACACTTTCTTAATTCCAGTTTCCTTCAGATTACCAATGAACTACAAAATGAAAAGCTTGAGTATATTTTTCTCAGTAATTCTGCTACTTCTCATCTCCTTCCTTATAGCTTAGGGATCAATAATTGGCAGCTGTCTTTTGAAAAGCCTGACCAAATTTTTAGAAAGTGTCATTTATTATTGTCATTTTATGGAAATGTGAAAATTAAAGCCAAGGAAATGTGTACAGATTATAGATGAGCAAAACTTCCTTCTCTAAAAGTAGGAATCAGAGCAACCAAAGAACTCCATGGGCTTAGAATTCTGCCAAAGCTTCTTTCCATCTCAGTGCTTTTTTGAGCACCCTACTAGTGACTAGTTCTTCTAAATAGTGGGAGATTTTGAAAACTTTCAATTCAATTCTTCCTCCTCTCCTCACATGGGAATGTTTGAGTCCCACTGGTTGTACTCAAGGGCTGAATTGGCCTGTTAGGTCCAGCTTGGGATGCATAGCAAACTTCTGTCTTTAGAAAAGGAGGGAAGAATATTGAATGGATGACTCAAACTGGGACTGAAATCAGTACTGAGAAGCACAATTTCTCTAATTTTATGGGATGTGGAGGAAATGCATTGATCCTAGCCTGGGAAGAGGGGGAAACCAAAACAACACCAGCCTGTTACACTTTGCTGAGGTGGACACATCATGGGTCACCTCCGTTACCTGGTTTCTGGGAGAACACATTTTTCCTGCTTATTTTTGTTCTACTCTAACAATCTTTCTGCCTATTTTTCCCTAGCTTGCTTTCCAGTAAATGTTCTCATCCCACTATTCTTGAGCCAGTTCTCTTTTCTCTCTAAATATTTATCTTGTTATAACTTAATTCATTTTCATAGCTAGTCATCTTTTTACTTAGGAAGGATTTTATATATCTCTGATTCTTCCACTTTCTAGTAAATCTTAGAACCATATTTTGAATCATTTAATAACACAAAGTGGTTATAAATAAGACAAATTTACGTTCACACTCTTGCAATTGATTTTTTTCTTTAACTTAGTTTGTTGCCCCCAGAATAAAACTGACAATAGGTAATTGCTGAAATATTTTGGTCCATTGTCTCAGGAATATGAGCAAGCAGTTGTTACTGCATAAAGGGATACTGGAAGTGGAGAACTAGCAAAGGAAAAGCAAAAAGCCTTGGTCCAACTTGAAATCATATAATCATAATTACGGCAATGAGGTTACACTGGTAATCAGTGTAAGTAAATCTCTTCACTAGGGTTTTATCTTTTCAAACTGCACTGCATATTTCCTGATGAAACCCTTGCAGCTTCTTCATGGCACCCCGACCACCAGCATTCAGACCATTTCCATCAAGCTGGTTCAGTTTTCTCTCTGATTCTCTCATACATTCTGCTTATAATAGTCAGAGTGTTTCAGTTCTAGCTGTACAATATCTATTTTTTAACTTACATATTTCATTGAAGTTGTTTACTTGAGCCTTTTACACCTGAGCATGTTACTATGGCTTTGCTTTTTACATTTCTCGTCCTATTGATAGCCCACTGCAATTATGGACTACTGGACTACAATTGGATTATTTTGCTGAATTCATACATCTGTGAATGTGATGTGATATTCAGTATCTAAATGGCAATGGAATAACCATCTCTGACAAAACTAAACAAAAAAGGAGGATATAAATGAAGGACCATTTTTTAGTGAAATAGGATAGATATATAGCTACTTTCTCTTAATTCAACGAGAAGATTTGTACTAATAGTGTTTAGACAGGCTATCATGTCTGCATCTTGTACTATGAATAACTCATATGAAGACAACAATATGCAATGTATTAATTGTTGTAACTGTCTTACTGATCTGTTTTGAGACTGTCTCATTGCTATTTTTTTCTCAATAAAAATAATTTTAAGAAAAGAAAAAAATTACCTTGATATTTCTGTATGTTAGATCCCTTTTGTTCTCCTAAACTACTGTGGTAGCTAGTGAGTTGGGCTCCTTTTATAATTTCTTCATAGTTCAATCCAGTTGTCCATGGACAGAAGAGAAATTGGCTTCATGCATAGACTTCATTATTCTGGTTAATGAATAGAGAGAAGATAAAGGGAGATATGTAAAGTTTGTGGATAATCTGAACTGGATTCCTTGAAATATTATCTTTGGAGACGGAAAGAGTTTTCTAGCTAAATATATTTGTTCTTGAGTATATATAATATTTCATTAATAGATCATATTAAATGATATTATCAATGACTTAATTGAAGTCATATTTTGAATTTTGCAGTGAAGAGTGATGAGTACATGTATTTTGTTATACCCATCTTACAATTAATAGCAATGACCAAAGAAGGAAGCAGTGTGGCCTCAATGGTGGAATGCTTCAGTAGCATGGGAGAAGAACCTGGGTTTTATCTCCAGCACTGAAAATACAAAAGATTAAAAATAAAAAGCAAAAGAAGTGACAATTCTATGGTCAGAAGACCACTGAAATTTTGGCTCTCTCACCTCATAGCTTTGTAAAAATTTAGTAATATTAAATATCCTCAAATTCTAATTCTTTCTGCTATAAAATACAAATGTCTGTGTTTATTTACTAAATAGTTAAAATTTAACTGTCTTGCTGATTTTGTGGATAATATCAGAAAAATATATATCCAGTATATAGAACTGTGCTTGATACAAAGCAGGTATCATAGAGAGTGACAATTAACAATATGTGAGTGATATAGGTAGCAAATGCTGTTCTAATCACTACCAATATGAAGAGCTGAAGATTATTTAATCTTGTTGAAATGCTTTTTTATATAAGATATCTTCATTGTTACTTTTATTGTAGATGAATGATATGCAGAGATGCTGAGTAAATTGCCCAAAGACAAACAGCTAATATGCAACAGAATAAAATTCAAAGTGGTAGTTGCCATGAGAATCTGATTTGATACAGGATGCTAGACTATCTGCCTGGTAATGATAAGCAGGTTGTACTTTTTTCATGTCAAGCATGCAATTTCTTTGTGTCTCAGGAATTGTAGTGAGAGTGGATGTGATAATCAGTAACTTACTCTGATAAATGTTCAATATTTTCCCATTGCATGTAAGACAACATCTATAGTAATTATTTATAGCAAGGCCTTTTATAATCTTGTTTCAGTTTGACTTACTCACCTTTACTTCCTATCTTAAAAAATAACCGTAGAATATTCTAGAAGAATATGAACTTATTGTACCTCAACAAGTACATGTTTACATGGTTTCTTAATTTTATGTCCTTGCTTACCTTGGACTGGCTCATTGCTCCAATATCGCTCTTTTTTTTCTTCTGATGAAAGTGCCTCCAGTGAAAATTATGGCTTAGCCAAAATATTACTGTCCATAAATTTTCCAATCCCTTTTTCTCTGTACCAGTGGCAACAATTTACTATTTTTATTGCCAATGTTTTTGTGAGAGAATCAGAAGTGTACATTTATACCATCGTCATTGCTCCAGCATTAATATTTGTTGGGATGCAGAGGCACCACTAAAAAGAGCATTACTCTTAATTGCTTTCACAATGAGATGGACCAGAGCAAGACAGTGCTCTGTAGGTAAATAGTTCTTTCTAAAACATCTGTGCATTTCTTAGAGAAAGTATTTAACTTAACACTTCAATTTTCAAATTTGTTGGAAAGAATTTTAAAGGAATGGCCAGCTGACTAATGGGACAGTAATCTGGGGGAAATTAGATGATTTTCTTTTTAGAAGACTGGGTAGAATATACTTTGCATTTATCCTAAGGGAATCATACTTGAAGAGTTAATTAGGGTAAATGCTTTGGCAGAGATTGGGGCCCACCACTTAGGAAAAGATTCAAACATTTCTGGCAAAATAGATGTCCTTCTGGGAACTTATTTAGCTTTGGGCTATTGATCAGATGTTTTACTGTGGTTATAGTCATTGGACTACAGATGGGGGGATTGGGTAATCTCAGAAATGCTTAGAAATCATGTTTAGAGCTGTCCAAAGTAGCTGGCTCAGTTGCTAACAAAGATGTAGGTTCTGGGTTTATTTTATTCAAACCTATATTGTTCACAACAGTCTGCCCTGCCAGTGTCACCATCCTCACCATTACTGACCGTATTAGTATCTGAGTTATCAGAGTTTTATTTTTGAGGAAAAAATTGCCTATAAAAAGGTTTTATTTTACAGTGTTCCAACTAATTTTCACATAGAAAATTACAAAGATAATATTCCACATGTATTTTGAACTAAGACTGGTCATCATGAGCTTGGAATTGTTTAGTTTTGTTTTTGATTGTCCAAAAATAGTTCAGGAAAAATGCTCATGCAGATGTGCAGGGGTAATTTCTATAGACTTTCTGGGGAAGGTTCAGTGATCTTCTTTATGGAGAAAGAGTGGATGAAGCTGTTCCTGTTCAACCTTGGCACTCCCAGCTGATTACCACTTTGGGCAAGGTTTGCTTATTTATTGCATTTTTAAAAAAATTAACCATCAGATAGTATGGCACAACTCTTATTTTGTCTAAGTACGAGGAACATATAAAATTGGTAGATAAAAGGAAAATATTTTCAGAAGAAAGCAAACATATAGGGTATCAATTCTATAGACAGGAGAAAAATGTGAACAATCAGGCAATTTTGAAATGTAGGAGGAAAACAAAACAAAAGTATTACACTCTAGTACTTAAAAGATGTAGTGAGAATTGATTAGATTATTTTAAGCATTATTAATTAAAGAGATATAAGCATAAAAAATATTTCACTCTTAGGTTACCAGAATTATGTGATTCTCATTACACACTGGACAACTGATATATATTCCAGCTTTCTCTAAAACATAATTAATCAAAAATTCTCATATTTAGACATATTAAAGTATAATTTGATAGTAGCAATAAACCTACAGCACCCATGGCTCAAACCATGGTTTTTATCATAGAAATCCCTAAAATATTCACAATCACTGGTTTACAACAATCTAAAGTACCACAGCTATTTCTGGGTGCTGTGTTGCTGGGTGACTCTGGGTCAAATATGGAAAGAAATTGCTCTTTAAGAAACTTGAAGCCTTCCAGATCTTCACTCCAGGCAACAACCAAGCCCAGCAGCCCAGTGTAGAACCCTGGTGCAGAACTTCGTGCAGAAAGGTTAGAGATAAGGACCACCCAGCTGATACAGGAGCAGAACATCTCACCAAAGTGGCACAGCAGGTTAACTTCCAAAGTCCTCAACGGGAAAAAGTGGAGACCCAAGCCTCACCCATCTCAATGAGTTTTTACTTGGTAGATCTGGATCTGGTGCTAAAGTAATAACTGTACCAAAGCTCTACACCAAAGGTTAGAAGACAGTGTCATAAAAAATGACAAAGAGAAGGAACAAAATATATTCTCAGGACCAGAGCCCAACCAGAACAAATGCAGGAGACAATAGCATAGAAGAAATTGAAAATAACAATTTCTGAAATAATAGCATCTAAAGTAAAGAAATCTCTGAAATAATAGCATCTAAAGTAAAGAAACAACTGCACAAAGACATAGAGGAAATAAGATCAGATATAATTTCTGAAGTAAAAAGTAAATATTAATTATAATAAAAGAAGTAACAAGTGCTTCTAAAGAAGACACTGATAAGAAAATAAAGGAAAATGTAAAAATGATGGAATCCTTCAAAGAGAAATATAGGAAAGAAATAGAATGCATGAAGCAGATTCAAAGTGATATACATGAAATTACAATCTCGACCACAAGCTGGCTAAACCATTTGAAAGAAAGTGAAATCAGACCTTAAAGACACCTTGGCAGTTAGTGAAAAGGTAAGAAAAGATCTCTTAAAAATAAGTAGGATGCAGGAAAAAAATAATTACAAACTGGCAAGATGATGCAAATATGAACAACATAAAACTAATAGGTATCAATGAGAAAGAAAGAGTCTTTTTTACTTTCCTGCATAAAAAGAATATGCAAAAAAATAATAGCAGAAAACTTCCCAAACATGGCAAAACAATCTGACATTCTGGTAACCAAAGCATATAGAACTCCTAATGGCATCAACCCATTAAAACCATGCCCAGACATATAATAATCAAGATCCTAGAGATTCAACACAGGAACAGTGTGCTAAAAACCACTAGAGTAAAGAAACAGATCACATTTAAAGTAAAACCCATCAGAATAATGGCAGATTTCTCTTCACAAACCATCAAATAAAGAAGAGTGGGGCCAAGGAGATGGCTAAGTGGAATAAGCGCTTCCCTGCCAAGCACAAGGGACTGAGTTCAATCCCCGGTTCTGCAAACAAACAAACAAAAAAGGAAAACAGAAAATATCAAGAAGAGCATGGAGCAAAGTATTTCAAATCTTCCAGGAAAACAAACTGCAACCCAGACTGATATATCCTACAAAACTCTCTTTCAAGTTTAATGGAGAAGTGAAATATTTCTATGACAAAGATCAAACTAAAAGAATTAAAACTAAAAGATCGAACTAAAGAATTTCATGAAAACAAAGCCAACATTACAGAGTACTGCAGGATATTCTGGACAGGGATCAAAATGACCAGGACTCCACAAATGAGAATGGAAAGAATCCACCAAATAGGGCAAACAATTAAACACAGGAGAATAAGAAATACACAACAGCCCTTTTAATTATTCTTTTGTATTATAGCATGAAAATATTTCTGTCAATATATTCCCTAAATGGACTTCTCCTAACATCCTTCTCTCATGATTCTGTCAGGGTTTCAGGGTGGATATCAGGAAATAGCAGCAGATTAATTCAAAAGTGACACCTGGCCACAAGTAAGCATCATGGACACGGTTCACATTCACCACACACTAGATCTTTGTGTGATATCCTATTTCCAAATTGATAGAAGTGCTGGTCACATATTTGGCATTCCAGTATTTTTGTTATGTTTTATTCTTAGTAATACTTTACTGGAATGAAAACTTTTTCTTAATTGATATTTTTGTATGTATTAACCAAATCATATACCATGTGAGTACACTGAATTGATTACAGATTCTTACACATGATACAATACATTCTGGCCTCTTAGTTGGACTCACAATTTAATTTTAATTTCTGAATATTATATTGAAATATTTAATTTAATTTTTTAATGACTTTTATTGAGAAATAGCAATGAGATAATTTCAAAACTGAATAATAGGACAATTAAAATAATTTATACATTGCATATTGTTGCCTTTATAGTGGTTATTCATAGTACATGATGCAGACATGATATGCTATCCAAACACTATTAGTACATTCTCTCTACTCATTGAATTAAGAGAAAGTACCTATATATCCATCCTAACTATTTTGCATATACAGATGTAATATAGTCCTCCATTTTTATCCCCTATTTTTGTTTAGTTTTGTCAGACATGGGTATTCTATTGCCATTTAAACATTATGGGTGCATGAATTAAGCAAAATATTCCAATATTCTCCAGTAGTCCATATTAGTAATGGATTATCCATAAGATGGGCAATGTCAGAAGTTGTAAACTTGAGCTTTTTACAGCTCAGCATATTATTATGTCTTTACTTTTCATACTTCTTTTATAAGCTTTTCTGCTGGACCATTAAAACCAAGGTAAAGAAAGACCTACATAACAAGAAATGTAACATTTGTATCTGACAAGCACAGTCAAATCCCTTCAGGATTTAGCCTGAAACCCTATATCGCAGTTTATAGATCTTTTGTCAGTGTCAATCTTGTGGATGAGTCATGGTCATTGTTTGACCAATTTGCTTTCTGTGAAAGCCTGAGAGAATGTTTTCTCTTCATGTGACTCTCCTTAGGCACACTCTACATCACTGATCACTTTCCTCTGTGGTCGCAAAATTTCCTTGATCAGGAAATTAGAGACACAACTGAGTTGCATGATGTTACAGTACAGGTTCCCTTATGCCTTGATTCCTCACTGACCTTGAATGCTTAGGGCAAAATGTTGGCTGTCCTTGCAACTTTTCTTTTTCTCTAATTTTTGGTCTGTAAAGTAAGGGTTTTAGCAATTCAGAACAGAAGCTTAATGATGTTATTATCCTATAATCTAGGCAGTTGAGTTTAACCTCACTGTCTGAATATCAAACATATTAGACATAGTATGGAACAGGTATTTTACATTAAGTACAGATATGTTAAACTTTCAATCCCTACAGAATGTGAAGAAAAAAAAAGAGCAATATTCAGAAAATAGGAATAAACATTTACATATTTTTACACAGAAATTTAGAAATCTAACCATATACAGCATTGCAGCAGGACAGTCCTATAACATTTTTTTCTTGTCTCTTGTTTTCATTTATTACCCTTTTTTAAAGCAAACATTTACTTGAGAGACAGAATAGCAGTAATTGATACGACAGACTTCTCACAGGACGAAATTAGAGAAGCGAATAAATACATGAGAAAATGCTCAACATCAGCAGCCATCGGTGAAATGCAAATTAAAACAACACTGACATACCATCTCACTCCAGAGAGTATGGCTGCCATACAGAAATCAACCAACAACAATTGTTGGAGAGGCTAAGGGGAAAAGGAACACTTTTCCACTACTGGTGGGAATGTAGACTGGTGCAACCATTATGGAAATTGGTGAAGAGACTCCTTAAAAAACTAGGACTGGAAATTCTGCTCAAGCCAGTGATCTCCTTAATGGGAATTTTCCCAGAGGATCTGAAAACATCATATCACAGTGATACTGTGCACCTATTTTTAGAGCAGCACAATCTGTGATAGTCAAATCTTGGGAACAACCAAGATGTCTGTCATCTGAGGAATGGATGAAAAAGATGAGGAAAAGAGATCGAAGTTCTATAGTGTGCCTGGGGAGTCACATGGAGAGAAAACTTTCACTCAGGCTCTCACAGAGAGAAAGCTGGTCAAGCATGGGCCGTGACTCATCCACATGGATGACACAGACAAAGGATCTACAGAATCAGGAACAGGATTACAAGATAAACCCTGAGGGTACTTCACTGACCTCATCAGAAACAAAAACTATGCTTTTGGTATATAGGCCTTGCTCTATCTAGGTCTTAACCATCCAGCAGAAAAGTATAAAAATGAGGTATACAATGCGGGGCCATAATAATAAGTTGAGCTGCAGATGGCTACGGTCAACAACTTCTTCAGATAACTCACTATTGTTGTGGAAAGCTGGACTGTGTTGGATTGTGTCATCGAGTTCAGGCACCTAAATTGGTTGGATGACAGTGGAGTGCCCATCTTTGACAGGTGTAGACAAAGGAAAGGATATAGAAAGGAAGAATCATGATGTGTGTGTATGGACAGTACAGTTGGGATAGATAACGCCGTGCTTCTACATAATTCTATGAGAGGCAAGATTTGCACTAACGGTGGTTGGATAGGATATTATGTCGGCTTCTAGTACTATGGACAACCACTGGGAAAATAACAAGGTAGAAAGTATTAATTATTGAATCTGTGATATAATTCAGGTATAAAAAATAAGATATGTAAACAGCTGCACTCTCTTCATTTACTGATAAGAGACATATACTATAATAATATCATTTATGTACCTTGTACCATACCAAAACATTATGAAAAAAGTTTGCAATGTATTAATTTATGGAATCCATCCTGTTAAGGTGTCTTAAAACTGTCTGATTGATATTTGTACTTCAATAAAATAAAAAAAATAAAAATAAAAAAACATTAAAAAATAAAGTTAACAATAAACTTTAAAAAAAAGATGTGGTATTTTTCCCACATGTATAAATATAGTATATTCTTGCTAGTATAAGAACTAAAAAGAAGAAACCAAAATAGAAAGCTACAGCACAATTAAAAAGAAAGCGAGAATTTAAGGATTAAACAATAAAGATAGCAAGGAGGAAAGGCTAGAAGACATGACAGGGGCAAAGCCATACATTTATATGCACAAAATAGTTAAGGCAATGATCCTGAGAATCTTCAGCAGGGTTTTGAAATTAGCAGTTTATTGGTAGGATTCTCAGCCTAAATATATATGCCTGTGATCTAAGCAATTGCACTGAATAACAATTTCTAATACTAGGGTCATTCTTGGAATTCCTGTCATTCTGGTCCTCTTCATACTGCTTGTCATGTCATATTGCTTTAAGTTTGAATTAATTAACATTTAATTTTCTGAATATTATTTAGTTTTAATTTTGTTTTATGATTTGTACTGTTCTTTTGAGTTCCAATCAACTTATAAGACATGGTGTGACATTTTCTTCTAGTATTAGAAATTTTAAGTGTCTTTCCATTTTCCATTGACTTTCTATTAGTTTTTTTTTTGTCTTTTACACACACGCACCCACAAAGGTATGAAAAAATATGTATATAACCTGACATATGAATGATACTGTTTCATGGAAATCTGCAATGACTTTTTAAAAGGATTTAGTCTACTATAATGTGTTTTCATAGTCCTTTATAACTGCCATTTTGAGAGCACTTCATTCTTTATCCAGGACCATACAGTCTTCTGGATTATACTCTTTGTTATTTTCTATGTGCTGTGTCTGGAGGTGTTAGATTGTTTCTAGTTTGCATAACTGGAAAATATTTTACTTCTGGTTTTCAAAGGTCTGTTTCCTAGGTATAAAATTTAATGAAGACAGAACGTTTTTTCTGTCCTTTGGAATACATAAATCTAGTTTCTTACCCTCTTGCTCTTTTTTTTTTTCTAATGTAAAATAAGATGCTATTTAATTTTGTTCTTCCATACCTAATGTTTTTTCTATGTATATGCTTCAATTATTTTTTTCTTCATAAATAGTTTTGGAAAATTTCATTTTTGTGTATCTTGCTATAATTTTATTCATATTTCTTGTGCAAAAGGTTCGTTTTTCTTAGAAATGTGGTGCTATAATTTTAATTAAATTTAGAAATTTTAAATCTTTAAATATTTATTTCCTATGTCATTTTACTTTGAGAATTGTAGTCATGTGAACCCAAGATTCTTGATTTTGGCACAGAATGAACTATTTTATGACTCATTTGTAAACTCTTCTACATGTTTATTTTAGACAATTTTTATTTTTATATTCATTTAATTTTGTAAGTTATTTTTATAACATGCAATCTATTATTAATCCATGTTATGTAATCATTTCAGAAATATTTTTCTAAAATTCCCTCTGTCCACATCTTATATCTTTCACATCTCAATATTTGTCTATAATTTTTAATTTGCTATATAATTATTATTTATTTTCAATAAAGTTATCGATGAGTTCAAAAATGAAGAAGTTAATGTTTAAATTATTTTTTCTTTTCTTTTTTAAGTTCTTATAACTTTTGGAGCCAAGTTTGCATTCTTGTGTGTGGTAACCTAAACAACTAATTTTAATACAACATTATTCAGTGTAACAACTGTTATTGAATTTCTATTATTTTGTTTAGTGAAATTCTATATAGATTTCTTTACTAGTTTTATTCTCTTTAAAAAAGTAAAAATGAAGGCTGGCCAAGTGGATTAAAGCGTGTGCAAGCAGGTGCAGAAGTCAGGGGTTTGATCCCCGGCCTGCTGTGCTGGCTCCAACACCCCCAGGACATGCTGAGATGGCAACTGAGACTGAGAGCGCTGAGGCATTCGTGTAATCTCTGTACTTGAGAAGCTGTAAGAGAGGGATCAGTACAGTTCTGATCTAGTAGTGAGACTCTGAACACCCTGTAGACCCTTCCCTAAAAACACAATAAAAAAGTAAAAAAGAAACAAAAAATTTAAAAAAGAAAATATATCAATATTTATTCTTATTTTGAAAATGCTATTCTTATTTCAAAAATACTATTCTTATTTCAAACATGTGTAACATATGCATTATAATTTCCCCTATCTTTTTGTTTGTTATTTTGTTTTTCTTACTCTTGTTTTTACTCTTCAAAATAAAAAAATAAGATAAAACAAAATATTGCGAGTATTCCTCTAAATGTAATGAAAGATCTACCTGCATCAAGAACTCCTGGGGGCTGGAGAGAGAGTTCAGTAGAATAAGCTCCTGCCTGGCAAGCTTAGGGTCCTGAAGTTCAATGCCAGTACCAGAAAAAAAAAAAAAACAAAGAAATAAAACTCTTGGAGTGCTAAGTATAAATATGGATATAGAAAATCCACCCAAGACATAGAGACCCAGAACTGTTGGAGGTGGGTGAGAGAAATAGGCATTGTTAATAAGTTTATCAGGAAAGTCTAATTCTGAATGTTTTAAAACTGCTTCATACGAATCAGCTTTTCGTTGCTTGGACACAATATTTGACATTCCCAAATTAAAAGAGGAGAGGTTTAGTAAGCTGATAGAGGTTTTCAGTCCAGTTGGCTGCCCCCATCCAAATTAAGGTAGTCTTTCCGCTTCTTTAATGTGCCAAACTAGGGTCTAGCTCAGGCCTTCTACAATGTTTTTCCCTGGCACTGAACAGAAATGAGTTTTCTTAGTGTTCAGTTCTCAGCTCAGAGTTTATCTCTACAACAAGGGCTCACCTGCTCAATCTATAAAGAGCAACTTTTTGTTGTTAATGGTTTTCTTAAATATTTTATTTATTTGGTACAGGGTCTCACTACATAGCTCAGACTTCTTGTGATCCTCCTATGTCAGCCTCCTCAATGCTGGGGTTGTAGGCAGGCTCCATCATGTGCTGTTTGATGGTGTGTGGTCCTGGGACTGAACCCAGGCCCTTGAGTTTGCCAGGAAGGCATGCATACCACTGAGCTGTCTTCCCAGCCCTAAAAAGCAACTTTAGCAACTAGAAAGGAATTGCTTTTTAAATAGTTTTGATGTTTTCCCCTATGTTAATTATTATTGTTTCTAGTTCATTTATTTGTGTTTCCTTCTCACTAGAATGTAAGCTTTCCACAAAGATCTATTATTATATCTATTATTTGGAATTGTTCTTAACACAGATATATTGAGAGGGTCCTTTATAAATATCTTTGGTTAAAGGAAATAATGAAGTTATTATTTTTAGCTAGAAAAATTAACCATATTCTCTTGAATTACCCTAAACAATATATCTATTGTTAACCATGTGACTATTTAAGTTCAATTTTAAATTGATTAAAATAAAACAAAACCTTAAATTCACTTACTCAGTTGCATTCACATTTAAAATGCTCACCAGCTATTTGAAGTTAGAAGCTACTGTATTAGACAGGGTAGAGATAGAACCTGTCGTCTTCACTGACATTTCTGCAGGGACAGCACTCTAGAGAATGATTATCTATGCCATAATAAAAAAGTAAATGTTAAAGAAATAAAACTTCTAACCAAGATAGATTATATATTTTAAGGAGTACATGGAAAGTCAAGGGATTTTTCTTTTTAGAGTTCTATTAAATAGAATAAATTCTTTGCACTAGGGAAGGCTTAAAATCTCATTGCCTCAGGGTGGGTCTCTGGACTTTTGACCTCTCAAGGTCCCTTTCAGATCCACACGTAGTTATTCTTGTGATTATAATTAAACTTGTATCATGCTATCCAAATACTAAACCTTTCACAGAATCCTCAGAAGACTTAGTCTTTGATCCTAAGGAATTTTTAAGACTCTTTCAAACTGTGTTAAGAACAGATCACATTTTGAAGACACTTTAAAGAAAAAATTCATGAAGATTGATGATTTAAAGAAAATGTGAGTGACAGAGCCCTAGGTTTCTAAGAAATTACTTGTCTTTTTAAATTTACAAATTAGAGAAAAATTGACTTGTTCTGTTTAATTTGCAAAACTTCAGAAACTATCCAATTTAAAGTACTAACAATTTTATCCATGCATCATTACATCTTTACCCAAGGGCTTGTCAAAATTCTCCCAGGCAAGCTCATCTTATAGCACATTCCCAGATTGCATTAAGACAGCCTTCCTTGTTAGGATGACCAGTCAGAGCTCTTCAGCATGGTCTCTCAGATAGCAATTTAAATGAGTGTATTACTGAATGTGAATATAAATGTAGCCATAGGGTCTGTTTGGTTTCAATTCAAGTCAAGCACGGAGGGAGGACACTGCTGTCTGAGAAAATGTGATCATGGCTCAGAGATTTCTTCTGTTTCATGCGCAGTGAGCTCACTGAGTCCGGAATTAGAGGGAAAACAGAGGGATCCTTTTTGTTTGCAAACCAGCTATAGTCTAAATTTGCAGAATGGAAAATACCAATGTGGCTCCTACCTGGGGAAAAGGCAGCTTGCTTAATATTCGGAGAAGTGAAATAGTATCAAAAATACTTTGCTGGCAGGCAATGTCATCAGATATTTCAGGCAAATAGAGTTTGCCTTAGTTCAGTTGATAGGACTTCATGAATTTTAATATCCTGACTCTATATTCATGTTAGTGTTGATGCATCCCTTGCACCTTCCTCATAGTAAAACGATGGATTTATGCCAAAAATACAGAGCACTGCAGTTCTGTAAAGTATTTGAAACAACTGATTCAGATTAAGTAAAAAAATTACATGATTTCTTAAAGTTTGTTCTAATAAATTCACAGGCTATAGCTCAGGTATAATTTTAAAAAGTACAATAAAATGTGGATTTTTTAGCCATTTTGTTTTTTATTTTTTATTTTTTTATTTTTTTATTTTTTTGTCTTTTTGAGACAGGGTCTCACTATGCAGTTCAGGCTGGCCTTAAGCTCACTTTGTAGCTCAGGCTGGTCTTGAACTCACAACAATCCTCCTGCCTCAGCCTCCCGAGTGCTGGGATTACAGGCATGCGCCACCATGCCCGGCTTTTTTAGCCATTTTGATGCTAGGCTCACTAAGCTTACTTAAATTTGGATATCTTCACAGTCTTCTAATGCTTTTCCTTCTTGGATTTGGACAGCCCAAGGTGGCCACTCACGTTGTTGTAAGAGTGTAAAGCTTTGTATGCTTGTAGAAAAACTCTTACTGTTAACTTAAGATCGTGCTTGCATACTAAAAAAAGGTTGGATGCAAAACTAGAGAAGCTATCTTATGGCTATTTATTGTATAAAAGCGCTTAATTCTACATATCAGAATAAAGCATACATAGGAGTACATGGTCTCACAATTACATATTTGAGTAAGATTTGGTCACCTACCCAGTTACTCAAAGATGATATACATGTATTACCTTCTGAGATGCAGAGAAAGCACAAAAAGGAAAGTTATCCTGATAGCAAATGATAGTCAAATTTACAATTGCTTGGGAAAAAATAAGCCATTCACTTAGCATGTTTTGTTTCACATCCTGTAGCATATCACTTTCAAGATGTGTTTCTTGAAGAACACACAGCCAAAACAAATCCCTATTATTGTTACATAAAATGATGTAATTTAGGAACACAAAGAATAAAAAGAGCTAAAAATTTCATTTCTAGATAGAATAATTCAGAAGGTTTGAAGACAGGTATATCATCAATTTGCTTAATATTATTGAATTGTTGTGAAATCAAATTCCTGCCTTTCGTTAGGAAACACTGACAGAGCTTTGTTCAGCTTTCTTTTAATTCCACAGTTAGATTTTCTGCAAATTGCACTTTCTTAAAGGTTCACCATTTCAATACATTTCTTAAATGTATTGTCTAGATAGGTTTAATATTGATAATATAAATGAGGCTATGTTTCATGTAAAGTCCTGGTTTAGAAATAATTGTATTCTTTAGAAGATAAAATAATCAATTTCGAACACTTAACTTCATTTTAGAGAATATGTAAGCTTAAACAGTAACAACTTTCTGAAGAATTGCATTGTTTTATAAGTATCTTAATTGTATTAAATGTAATATTTTCAACAGTGACTCCAAAAACATTTTCATCCAGTACTTTTATAAGATGGTTACTTCAAAGTGAGGTACCTCAACCCCAATGTCAATAAAAATAAAAACATTTCTAAGCTATGATAAAACATTTATCTTGTAAAGCACTATTTTGAAGAAAACATCTTTCACATAATCAGTTATTTTAGAAATGGAAAAGGTTTTTGAAGCCATAGAAAAAGATAATTGGGTCAGAATGCAAAACATAGTAGAAAGAGATGTGTAGACAAAGAGCTTTCATGGTCTTTTGGCCACTTCATACCGCCCCATGCAGGCAAAAGCCATGTCTGCCCTACTTGTTGCCTTCTTCTGCAGTAAGCAGCACAGTGTTGTTGTAATGGCATGGAAAATTAGTAACTATTTTTTGAATAAAAGACCCCAGACATCCATTTTCCAATTTAAAACAGTGAACTAATATTCTTTTGCAGTTGTATGACTGCTGACAGTTATTTTTTTCATGACACCAATATATTTTGATTTTCATAAGCAAACCTTTAGCAACCCAAATATGGCGAAATCAACCAACAATCACAAAAAGTACTTTAATTTTCAGTGGGATAATCTTTTTCAGAAAAGACAAACCCTTGTTGCACTAAAGCTAACATTTTTAATAAACTTATAAGAAGACCAAATAATGTAAAGTTAATTCATAAAAGTCTGATTTACAGTGACCACTTGGAAGCAATTTATCAGAATTTCATACTTTAATCCAGAAATTCTCATGTCCCAGGGATCATCTTAGTCTATGGAGAAACTGCATAGTTGATCATTCTGTTCATATTTGAAAAATGTGTAAATGGACCATAAGGGATTCTGAGAATATAAAAATCCATAGGAGAAATATGGTACAACTTTTTAAGCATCTAATCTTATCACATTTGGGAGAAAAAGTTTTTTATATATTTACAAATAACAAGAGATTTCAAGGAAGCCTTAAAAATATACTAATAATTTTTTGAATTTTGATGCATAAAAACTTGAAGAAAATGTGTGATAAAGTCTTGTATCTTAACTGAGCTGGAATAGGATGGATTGATCTAACAGATGCAGTGTTGTCTGGTTGAAAGATCTCACAAAAATAAAAAATATTCTCAGTAATTTGTGACAAAGATAGACTATGTGGAATACCAGAAAAAACAAAGCACACAATCAGTGAAGGCTCCAAATCTACCAGGTATAGGCCTCCAGGACGTTTTGTCAATCAGGGCGAAGGGCTATGCTTTACTGAATTGTTAATCTTCAAGCTGTGCGATAGAAATTTACTTGAAAAAGAACTCAGACATAGGTCTGCTAAAATAAGGTGCATTCTATACCCTGATAGAGATGCAGCAAAAATTAGCCTGGTAAATGTAATGAAACAAAGGACAAATGTGGAGGATACCTATGGGAAAGTTTAAAACTATTCATGATGCAGTGTATGTACACATTTGGGCTTTATCTTGGATCCCCTCAGAAAGAAACATAAGGCAACTCAAGTATATCTCTTCAGAAGTAAGATAAACATCAACGTACATAGTATCGGAAGTATGGAAGCCACCTGCTTCATTCAGATATAATATCTTCCTCAAAAGTGTCTTGTGTTTGGAAGGTGATTGGATCATAGGTGCTCTATTCACCAGTGATTTCAGCCATTGATGAGTTCAATAGTTAAATGTGCTGTTAGGAGTTGGAGGCTAGTTAGAGGCTAATTATTGGGAATGCAACCATAATTATGAATATTCCGATGCCCATCCCTCTCTCTTTCTCTTCTTCCTCCTTTCCATGATGTGACTATATTTACTTTTCCACCATGTAATTCTTCCTTGAAGCCAGCTGGCTTTGGAATGACCTCTCTGGAAACTGAGATAAATAAACCTTTTAAAGTTACAGTTGTTGGGCTGGGGAAATAGCTCAGCAGTATAAGCACTTGCCTTGTAAGTGCAAGGGCCTGAGTTCAATCCCTGGTTCTGCCAAAAATAAAAATAAAAAAACATAAAGTTACAGTTGTTGAATACTTTATCCCAGTGATAAAAATAGTGAGGAATAGTGACTAAAACAGAAATTCTTTCAAGAGAAGGATAAGTTTAATTTTTACTGTTATTTGGCTAGAAGCAGTCACAGATACTCATGCCCTAATCTGCCCTAATCTTTATACTTTATTACTATAAGGATATAATATAACTGTGACTATACTTACCATGTGGCTTAAAACCTTTTGAAAATTGGTTTATGGGAGAAGTTCAAAAAGGCTTGGAAATGTAAGCCAAGAAACTAGGATGCAGGGGGTTTGCTCCCCTGTGTTTTGAAGTGAATACTTTCTATTATCCTATTTGTTCCATTTGAAAAGGGAATGTTTACTCTATGCCATTGTATGTTGGAAGTATTTAACTTTTCTCATTTTTTATAGAATCTCACAGGTGAGACTTTTCCTTTGAGCCTTTAGATTTGGTTTGTTGGTATGATCTTCCCAACTCTAATCTTAAAAAAATCAATTCCAATAGGCTAGCTACCTGAATCACAAAGAAATGCTTCATCAGAAAGGACAGGAATGTGAAACTTTGCAACTCTTACAGCTGGAGTAAATAAAGTTTTCATGAGATGTACACGAATCTTGTGGGAAAGGCCAGAATTGTGTGATTTAGATCTAAAAATTTCCAGAAAAGTCTCATGGAAAGTGATTGAATCATGAGTTACTGTATTCATCACTGAATTTGTCTATTGATAATTTCAGTGGTTCAATATACTTTTTCCTCTTTTCTTTTCCGTATTTAAGGCAGGGTCTACGGGGTCTCATTATGTACACCAGACTCAGTGATTCTCCGGTTTTCAGCTTCCTAAGTGCTGGGATTACAAGCTTGTGCCACTGCTCCTGGTCTCAATCACAGTCTCAGGGCACCCCGTGGGCGGGGCCAGTATGACAGGCCTGGGATCCAAACCTGGCCCCTGTGCTCTGCCTAAGCAGGTGCTTTATTGAATTTTTTATATACTTCATGTATAAAAATTAAGATTAGTAAGCAGTTACACTCTTAATTTACTGATAAGAGACATCTGCTAAAATAATATCTGTAAATATAATATCATGTATGCACCTTGTACGATACCAAAACATTATGAAAACAGTTTGCAATGTATTAATTTATCGAATCTGTCTTGTTAAGGTGTCTTGAAACTGTCTGATTGATATTTGTACTTCAATAAAAAAAAAATAAATAAAAAAGCAGGTGCTTTAGTCTACCGAGCTATCAGGCTAGCCCCAGCAGTTCAATACACTTTTGTGAGGTGGAGTTGATGTGTAGGTTGGTTACTGTGGCATTACCTGGAGATGGCTTCTCCCTTCTCTCTGCTTTTTGCTTGTCATGGAATAAGCATCTTTCTTCTGCCAGGCCTCCTGCCTCATGCTTCTGCCTCAGAGCTAGCTGACTTTGGACTAAACTCATGGAAGCCTGTGAGCCCAATAAATTTGTCTTCCTTTAAGTTTCAGTTGTTGTCCATTTTAACCCACTGATGAGAATATGGTTAATAATCCAACTATGCATTTTTATAATAAAGAGATGAGTTTAGAATGCAATTAAAATTAATGACTATACAATAATGAAATGTTGTGTCTTAGGATCCTTAACTTTCAGGAACAGTTTTTGACATCAGAATGTTTAAAATCAATGAAATGAAGTCTTAATGGCCTACTATTACGAGAGTTGGGAAGACTATACCAATAGATTCAAGTAACTCACGTTAACCAAACCTTGAAGAAGTTTATAAGAAAATGAGGACAGTAGATATCTTTGAAATCTGAGATTTATATTCACAAGTCTGACACATCTTTTTACTATCATTCCATAGATACCTTGGTAGAGGACCTGTATTGAGCTCATAAATGACACATGTCACTCAGGGTGGTCTTTCTTATGTTCTTAATTACAGCATTTTCTTATCATGGTTTAGGATTTGAGAAATGTTAGTTAAGATATCTGATAATATGGTCTGTTCATGGGTCAGTCCCTTATTCAGTCAATAACCACTTGTCTCATTTGCCACTATTAAGCACCCTCTATCACCTCATATCCCGATATGTATCTCCCTTTTTTACCATAATAGCTATTCAGAGTTTTCTGAGGCTTCAGATTACTCCTCAAATTCATGACTTTGACTTTTTTTCTGGTGCTGGGGATTAAACTTAGGATCTTGCACTTGCCAGGCAAGTACTTGTTCTACTGAACCATCCCTCCGGCCCAATGCCTTTGATTTTGGAGTCCATACTCCATGGGAAGCTGACAACATCAGCATCTGCTTCTTCCTCTTTAACCTTTGTATCTCTTCTTTTTGTGTACAGAGTGCTGGATCTATTATAAGTATTTTAAATACTAATAAGTTTCTTTCTTTCTTTCTTTCTTTCTTTCTTTCTTTCTTTCTTTCTTTCTTTCTTTCTTTCTTTCTTTCTTTCTTTCTTTCTTTCTTTCTTTCTTTCTTTTTCCTTTTTTTTGGCCGAAACTGTAATTGAACTCAGACCCTTGTGCTTGCCAGGGAAGCACTTACTCTACTGAGTCATTTCCCTAGCCCTACAAATTCCAAATATCCCCCTCACGGGAAGTTTCTCATTTAGTTGTCTGGCTCAGCTCCACACTGAATCTTAGGAGAATCTGGACACATCGAGGCCCACCAAGCTCAGGACCACTCATCATAAAAGTGTGTGAAACTAAACAGAAGTTGGCTCTGGCAATTTCTAGGAGTAACTCGGTGAGCTAGGAACATGGTGGGGGACCTTTCAGAGCACTGAATGACACAAACAGACCACTGTGACACAGATGCCATAGGGTTACTGCTGCTCAAGTAGAGTCTTGATGTGCAAAATAGACACTTTTGAAGAATAATACACAGGTACTGTATGGGTATGCTGTTTCTCTAACTCTAGTCAAAGTGTAAATAAATATATATTTTTGTAAATAAATATATTGAAGTTATGAGTCAAAAATGCTTATATTGAAGCTATAATGTTTACTGCTAAGTCAATTGTTTAGCATACACAAAGCCGTAGGTTCATTTCCCAATTTTAGAGAAACAAACCAACAAAACTTTAAATTTGGAAGGACATAAATATAGATAAGCAAAGTAAAATGTTACTACAATTTTTATAAATTGTCTTTGGTTTTGTATATTATTTAAATATTTATTTTCCTTTCAGAAAAACTCCATATTATCCTAAGATTACATTTACTAAGTTAATTAATAGACAGTTTAAACTAAAATTTAGGATATATTTAAAATGAAAATAAAACACTGAATGTTTTTCTTTACAAATGCTTATAAGGTAACTTGTACAATTTGTTTGCAACAACTAATGGAAATGCTTTTTATACAAATGTAATTATATATTGGAAGTAACATTAAAAAGAAATAAAAGTTACTTCTCATTGAGTCAAATTATTTGTTATATGAATTTGTCTTCTTGTTTTTTTCAGCTAAATTAGGCATCAGTTATGTAAACAATTTTTGGAATGATACCACATTACCTTCACACTAGCATTTAAATAATGTGTTTATAATAGGATAATTTTAGCTTAGTTTTAGTTTGTTTCTTGTTTTTCTTTTTAATATTTTTAAGAAGTTTTTTTTACTTACGCAGTGTTTTAGTTATTTTATTAATTCATTTTATAAATCATAATAAATTTTTTAAAAAAAATTAGTTTTTCTTTAATTGTGTTACATTGCTAATGTATTCTAGCAGCTTCTGTTTCGGTAGACACAGCCCCTTGAAGCTTTGCTCTGACTTGCTTTCATTTGCTATGCTTCAGTATTCGATTGTCCATTCATGCTACTGTCAAAAACAACTCAGAATTTATTAGAGATAATTAAGTTATGTATATTTCCTATTAGGTTCCAAAAAGAGCAACATATGATTTCTCTGAAAGTTAAATTTCTGTGAATTATAGAACAAAGAACAGTGATTCTTTAGAATTTTTGAACTTGATGTATCAAGCAGAACCAAAGAGAGAATTTTAAATGAGCTAAACTGGGGTCACTATATACATTAATTTTTATTAGCAAATGCAATATATGTCATTTTTAGACAATTGAAAATTTAAAAGATTAAGAAAACTACAAAATTATCATGATTCCATCATCTACAAACTATTTTAATTATATTTATTTATTTATTTATTTATTTATTTATTTATTTATTTTTTGTGTCTTTTTGAGACAGGGTCTCACTATGCAGTTCAGGCTGGCCTTAAGCTCACTTTGTAGCCCAGGCTGGTCTCAAACTCACAACAATCCTCCTGCCTCAGCCTCCCAAGTGCTGGGATTACAGACCTGCGCCACCACGCCCGGCTTTTAATTATATTTATACATGACAAAATTAAATTATATTTAGCATATTAGTTTTATATTACATGCTCTTTGTGGTTTTTAGGGTGATTTTTTTGGCAAATATACATTGCTTGATTTTTTTTTCCTTTGGCGTTATAATCTCTTTGCTTTGTGGGATGCACACAATTAAAGACAATTAGTTATTTAGTGCCCATAAGACTGTGGTGGAAGAGTGCAAAAGCTGCCTAGAAATGAGCTCCAGCAATTTTCCACAAACTGCATGGTGGTTTACAGAGTTAGATTTCTAAATCACAGCTTTTATATCTATAATGTTTGTAGTTTGAATTTTGTCATTTGGACACAGCTAATGGAAGAATAAACCCAACAGATTAAAGCATGTACAAGAAGCTAAGAAATGAAGAAAAATGTAAATGTAAATTTGTGAAACTAATGGCTGATGGGCAATCTGCAATTTTCATTCTTCCCCCTTCAAAAGAATTCAGAACATGCAACCCACTAAGAAAATACAAGGCTTAGGTATTCTATAAACTTAATGTAGAAATTGGCAGTGAATCCAACAGGATATGGGATTTTATTTATTCGTAGATTTTAATCATATTTTAATTCCATACACCTGTATTGGGTTATTTAGAATTTCTGTATCTTCATTTAAATTTGAAAATTTAAATGTATCTAAGAATCTGTGCATTTCTCCACCTTATTAGCGTTTCTCAAAGTAGGTATTGATGACCTTTTGTATTTCCACAAGATATTTTGTGATTCCACCCTTTTTATGCCTAATTGCTTGAATGCCAGTCTTTTCTTTTTTGGCAAAGTTGGCTGTCAATTTTATTTAGTCTTTCAAGAAACCACCTCTTCAATTCATTGATACTTTGCATTGTTTTTAGTCTTAGTCACATTAATTACTGCTCTGATCTTCATAATTTCCTCCTTCCTGTGAACTTTGGTCTTGTTCTTTTCTTAGGTGATGTTTGACATTAGGTTGTTTATTTGAATTCATTTTTTTCCTGATGTGAGAATATGCTGCTATAAATTTCTGCTTTAGGATTGTTTTTATTGTGTCCCATAATTTCTGACTACCAAGAAAATACTGGATTTCAGATGTATTTTATATAGATTTTCATTTCCTACTTTATTATTAGATTAGTGAGATATTCTAGTTAGCCTGAACAATGTTAGTGATTATGTAGATAAAAGACTTAGATGTACTTTCAAAAGATTGATCTTATGTTTAACTTCTCTGTCAGTTCCTACAAATCATTTGTACCTTATTAGTGTTTCTATAGTTGTTAGAATGATCATTGGAGAAACCAAGGAACTGGTTAACATTTATATTCTTGAGCTCTGACCCAGACCTTCTTAACTTAAAACTGTAGAAATAATAACATAGGTTTCATCATTTGAAAGAATTTTGTAGAAGACAGATATGATCAGATATGATCTTTTGTAGAAGACAGATATAATCAGTCTAAAATACCAGGTACAGAGCTTTGCTTGAGTGTACTAAGGCAAAAATCTTTATAACTTATTATAATTATTATGATTATCATCAAATAGTACCTCTTTTGGATAGGCATTGTAAGTTAAATACTATATGTCATGTACTATATATTACTTAATCATGAGAAATAGGTTTAAAAATTCACTTTCCACAACACAGAAAGCTGAGAAAATTGAAATTATAAAATGAGGATGTAATAAAGACATGAATGCACAATTCATAAAATGAAGGAGACAGATCTAGGCACATTAAGTACTAGGAAACTTCCAAATCCAAAATCTTAGATAGATTAGTCTGACAGAGATTTTAGAGTTCTCAATATGTGTTTTGTTTTTTGTTAGGTTGGTTGGTTTTAATGTGGACAGTGAGGTCACAAAGTTGAACTGAAAGAGTTAATTTGACTGAAAATTGTGTCATAACAACTCTAGTATTATTGGCTTTTCCATACAAAGCCAAATCCTAACTGACTTGGATCAAGATGAAATAAAGAATATAAAATTGAAAGTACTGTAAAGGATTTAAACTCTCTATTATTGTTTGACCAAGAAGCAAAATAACCTTATTGTCAATGCCTTAGAGATCATAGCACAATTAAATCCTGGCAGTTTCTATTTACTAAAATGTCCTTATTTTCCACATCTAGAACTGCATCCCTTATGGTTAAGAGTATTGATATTGTTGGACATCATCCCTGGTGTTTCTACCCTCGGCATCTGCTCATGTAAAAGACATTTCAAGGGTATGTTAAGACTCTAGATGAAAGGAAATAAGTAGCATGAGCTTCATTTATTTAGTTTTGACTGAATTTACAAAGCACTTTCTGAACAGCGCAGTGGTTTAATGTCATGGAATCCTCCAGAGGCAAGAGACACTGTATTACAAATCTGCATGGCAAAGTAGCTAGATAGGAAAACTAGTAGTAGCTAGAAGTAAAACTTTGTGAAAGGGAGGCCAGATTATAGTAAGGTGCTACTGTAACAAGTTTCCAAACAAATCCATGGTGTAAAAACTCATCGTAAGATAAGATAGCATTTGAGATTTGGCCAACTGCTGTATTTTTTAAAGTCCAGAAAAATCAAGTATTTCTAATCTTCAAACACAGCAGTGAAATTGATGGTCTCCTTTTGTTTCTTTCTATTTCCATTCTCTTTACTCCTACTACTACTCTTATTATGTGCCTTAGATAATAAATTGTGTTTATGGATTTTCGTGTATGATCCAAATTTTATTATTTGACCTATGGTTTAAATCAGCTTCACTGAGTATCATCTTTGATCATTTCCTTGAATTTATGTTGCTTGTTGGCTCAGTCCCTGGTAATTCCTCAGAAAGCGCCCACTTCCCATCCCCTCACACACAGATTGCCCTCCCCACGCATTCCTGTATCCAGGACCACACAGTCACATTTCCCTTCAGTTTGAACCCATCTCTTAGCTTCCTTACAATTTTGTATCAATCATCTTCCTACAGTCTATTTTTTTCTCATCTCATTCAGCTAAGAGACCATCAGTCCCAAGATAGCAAATCATGTCTTTGTAAGTCTGGGGCCCAGGAAAACTAAATTATCTTAAGCAGAGGTATAAAATTTGGTATGTTGTATTTTATTTTTATAATCTCAGCTTCCTTAGGAAAGGATTAGCTTATATGTAAATCCTAAATATAAATGATACAAGTAAATTTCATGATTGAAATAATAATATAAAAACAAGTCCTAAGAAAAGGGGACAAACTGGAACTGAGTACCTGGTATAAAAACATTAAAATAATGCCAAAAGAAGCAAGGAAGTAAACAAAAAATCCAAAGCATACTACAGGAGTACCAATGTGAAAAATCTGTTTCGATTACCCCTCTGTCTCTGTCTCTGTCTCTGTCTCTGTCTGTCTGTCTGTCTGTCTCTCTCTGACTCTCTCTTTCACACACACACACACACACTCTCTCATAAATTCTGTGATATTTCAGTGTCAAAATCCTCTACAGAGATAAGTTTAATAAATATGAAATCTAACAGAGAAGGAGAGTGAGCAGGAAAAAGCAAAGAAGACTACATAGTCTCCATCTATCAGTCCTCATTCTGTAGGGTTATTAGGAAGAAACATAGACTTGAGAGGAAGAAAAGACTTGTTAATATTTTGTTAAAGATGATACATACAGTGGCACTGGTGATTTTAAGAAAAAAATAGGTGTGAATTCTGTATTGCTATTTTTTAAACATGAACTAGTAAAATTATGTTATAAAATGGTTAGAAACCTCTAGCTAAGACTTGGTAAAGTAGAAGTTTTTGATCCTTCTCAACTGTCCTACTATTCTTCAAGATATAGCTTTCTAGCTTTCTTCAATGAACCATAGTATATTTGACATTCCAGCCAATGCAAATATTTTGCTTTGTTATATTGGTTTTTTAAATTAAGTTTTGCTTGTGATTTGCAAAATTCAGAGTAAGAACTAAGTCTTTCTGTTATATTGGAATAGAGTGTTTTTTCTTTCCTTTAAATGTGAAAAACATTACTTTCCTACTTATTTTCCCATGAATGAATGTTGAAATCTGGGTACAAGGTGTAATTAACAATGGAGAAACACTACTCTTGTATTACATTTGACTGCTTCAAAAAATTAACATATGAATTAAAGTTGAAATTTAATTAAATTTTGTATCAAGTATGCATGCAGAAGTGTTACCATTAAGGGTAATATGCTCAGGTTTGTTTGCTCACCAAGTAAAAGGGAGGACTGAGGATGGAAGGAAATAAAAAGAAAAAAAAATAAGATGTGTTATGTACATGTACCCACTCCCCAAGATATTTGTAAATATACAATGAACATGTGCTAATAAATAAAATAATAATGAAAAGCAATTTTAAAAGATCCATTTATTTGAGTGAAAAGGAAGTAGAATTTATTCATGGTAGCTCTGAGGAAATGGAATTTATGTCCAATCACTGTCTCCCCATGTGCAGATGTGTGAAGATCTTTAATTAAAAGGGACAGAAGCAGAGAAAGAACAGAGATGTAACACACATTTCCAAACTTCCATCGGCACTGTCAGCCATCGCCAGATCATTCTCTTCTTTCTTATGAAAAAGAATAAATAAACAAACAAACAAATAAATAATAAGCTCTGACTTCCAGGGGCCAAGATCTCCACATCCTCTTATATCTTAATTGAGGATGAAAGGGAGTGTTTCTTTGTTGCTTATCAGGAGGAAGTTTGGAGAAATCATATATCTTTAATAAGAAAAAAGTCTAATTTTTAAAGTTTTGTTTACAGTACAGATTACAGTATTATGAATTAAATATATAAAGAAAAGTAAGCATATTCTTATTCTAAAAAGTATATTTACTTGGTGAATATAGACATATATATAGTGGAAAATGACAGTGGAAAGTGACAGTATAGATCTCCAAACTAACTTGAACCCTCAAGACAGGAGGTAGTACAATCCCAGTTTTTAAATTATGCTGCAACGTCTAGTAAACACAACATTGTATTGGCAGAAAAGCAGATATACTGACCACCACAGTATACTAGAAGATGCAGAAACAACACTAACATTCAGATGTCTGATTTTTGGCAAAGGAACAGAGTTCTGTATACAAAAATAGAAATACTGAGTCTTCTGAAAGAAAACTTTGGTTGAACTCTTGAACTTAGGAAAAGACTTCATAAACAAAACCTCAGTTGCACATGAAATAACACCATAAATGAACAAATAGGGTTATATCAAATTAAAGCATTTCTACACAGCAAGGGAACAACTAACAAATTGAAGAGGCAAATTACAAAATGGTAAAATATTTTTACTGACTATTCTTCAGTGACATAACTAACACCTAAACAATATAAAGAATTGAGAAAAATTAGATCTGGGAAAAAGTCATATGTAACAGAGATTTTTACCTTTCACTAAGATGCCTTAAGCAGTATACAGTGGGAATATATTAAAGGTTGTAAGTCATGTAGTTAAAATAATTTTGATAGATTTCAATTTTATAATATGGAATGTGAGAAAGAATTAAGAGCTACTTTGCTATTAAATGGAAAAGAAATATTTGAGAACAAAATGACAAAAACTCATTTAAAATTAAATGAAATCATCAAAATTATGAGATAAAAGTCATGAGCAAAACAAAATAATAATGATTTTTAGATTTTTGTTTTATAACACCCAATGGATAGCTATAATGTCAAGTAAGATTAGACAGTCAAATGGAGGGTGTGCCTCACAAGACAGAATTAAAAGAAATACCAGATTGCTCTGCCAGTGATACGCTTAGGATAACTTGGTACAGCATATAACAAGGAAGAGAGTCTGAATTCATATATTGTAGAGGGAAAGGGCCTGGAAATATAGCTTTTAAAAATGATCATTTGGGAGATGATAAATCTAACTGGGAATTTAGATAAAGATTTTGCAAGCAGAGTAAATATTAAGAAGTATTAATACCAAGAGAAATAACTGCAGAAAAAGGAACAGGAAGCTATGAAATTAGCAGGTATAAACAATGCCATAGAAATCAAAGGAAAGTATTAATAGTTATGTTCTGGTTATATAGAAAACGTTTCATATTGAACATGAAATATTCATTAGAAATGTAAAGTTGACTTTAGTTTTGAAGCAGTCAATGTGTCACCATATTAAGCACATGCAAACAAACAAAACTTTGATCTTTACAACAAATTCAGAAAATTTAATAAAGCTTAAAATCCATCATAAGAGCCTGCAAGGTAGCTCAGCAGACTAAGCACCTGCTTAGGTAAGTGCAGGGATTGGGATTCGATCCTTGCTGTGCTGTGCCAGCTCTGCCTATGGCACAGGCTGATAGAGCAATGGAGTCTGGGTGTGGCGGTGTACGCCTGTAACCCCTGCACTGGAGAGGCAGAAAACAGGAGTCTCAGGGGTCTCAGCTGCATAGTGACAACCTGAACATAGACACAAAAAAAACCCTAAAAAATAAAATAAAATTAATCATAAATGTGATTGTCCAACTAAAGAGAACAATTTTAAAGAATGTATATAAGAAAAAAAAAAACTTATTAAATTTACTTTGAAAGGCTGAACACTTCTTCAAGATTATGTACAAAATGAGAGGGTTTTTTTGCTACCTTTATTTAATATCATATGGGAAATCCTTACCACTGCAATGACCAAAAAAAATCTCAAAACCAAATGAACAATGAAAAAGAGTAATGTTATATGGATTTGAAAGGATGAAATACAACTGTCTTTGCATAAAGATGACAACTCAGATATAGAAACTAACAATATGTAGTAAATATTTACTAGAATCAGAATGCCAGTTTAAAAATTTTGCAAGATAAAATAGAATGTACAAAAATCATATATTTTATAATGAAAAATTTTGAGTTTGAAATACAAGATATTTCTACTTGTAAGATCATGGAATTCCATTGAATATTTGGAAATTAACTGAATAAAAATTTTTACAATGTCTACATAAATCTTTGTCATGGTAATTTAAACAAGATCTAAATAAATGAAGGACCATTTTATGTCTATATATACAAAATAGAATACATATACAGCTACTTTCTCTAAATTCAATGAGAAGAAAGATTTTTACTAATACTGTTTTGACTGGATATCATGGCTGCGTCTTATACTATGACTAACCACTACAAAGTCAGCAATACGCAATATATTAATTATTGAAACTGTCTGACTAATTGGTTTTGAAACTGTCTCATTGCTATTTGTTTCTCAATAAAATTAATTAGCAACTAAAAGAAAGTGATATGCCATGTTATTAAAGCTTATTTTATAGCATTCATAAAAATTTACCTGCCCAGATCCAGCACAGCTTGGCCTGTGACGGTTCCAGACCCACCACACCAGAGAGACATTTCCCAGCGATCTCTAGTAACACCCCATGGCCCCAGACCCAGCGCAGGTCAGCTGGTGAGTGAGAGCTCCAGGCACGCTGTACTGGAGGGACCTTTCCCAGCCTTCTCTGGTTCTGGCCCATGGACCTGGACCCAGCATAGCTTGGCTGACCCAGCACAGCCTACCCAGTGAATACGAGTATCTACTATCCTTTTGGGAGCTGAGCAGAAACCAAAAAGCCCAGGCCTGCCCATCTAAAAAGCAACCTGCCAAAGACAAAAGGGCTGACTCTGGCAACTTTCTAGACCCTCTCCCCAAAGCCAGCTAAGATAGTGGGACTTTTCACTACTCACTTTCACCCAGTTCGGTTCCTGCTTGCCTGACCCAGGAACAAACAGGAGCTGCACCAAAAAGGAACTGAACACAACAGCTAGACCCAGGATAGGCATAACTGGATAATCTCAAGCTTAATGGACTAGCACCCAAATCTCATTACAGGCTAAGGTTATAGCTGCACCAAAGCTTTACACCAAAGGTCAGAGGTCAATGCTATACAAAATGACAAAGACAAGGAGGAAAATGAAATCTCAGGTCTAGAGATCACCAGTAAGTGCACAGGACACTAGCTCAGCTGAAAGGATTGAATTAACAGAGTGTGAAGCAAAGAAACAACACCAAAAATGTATAGAAGAACTCAGACCAGAATTAACAGCTGACATAAAAAAAGAAAATTCTGAATACAGAACACCTGAAGTAATGAATCAAATCCAGAAACATCAGGGGGAAAACTAATGCTCACCCAGAATAAGTGTAGAGAGCACTATTCCAGCTGAAACAGATGAAGGAACAGGGTCTGAAGAAAAGAAACAACAGCAGAAAGGTTATGAGGAACTCAAAGCAGAAATAATTTCTGAAATCAAAAAAGATGTCTTTGAAAAGAAAGAATTCTTTGAAATCATAGCATCAGAAATACAGAAACAACTCCAGAAGTATACAGAAGAAACGGAAATTGGAAGAAACTTTGTAGAAAAAGAATTAATAGCTACCTCTAAAGAAGACATGGACAAAAAAATAGAGGAGATCAGAAATATGACAGATTCCTTGAATGAGCAATAAAAAAAAGAAATAGAATGCACAAAACAGAGTCAAAGAGATAGAAGAACTAAAAATATCAATCACGAGTCTACAAAACTGGTTGAGTGAAAGTGAAGACAGTTTCAGATCTTGAAGATGCCAGAGCAGCTAGTGAAAAGGTGAGAAAGGATCTCTTAAAAGCAATGAGAATGCAGGAAAAAATAATCCATCTCCTGCAAGATGATGGCAGTATGACCAATGTGAGATTAATTGGAATCAATGAGAATGAAGGAGTCATTACAAATGACATAAAAGGAATTCGGAAAGAAGTAATTGCAGAAAACTTCCCAAATATAAGGAAACAAGCCAACATTCAGGTCACCGAAGCATACAGAACACCAAATAACTTCAATTCAAGTGGAAATACACTGAGACATATAATAGTCAAGATCCCAGAAATCCAACACAAAAATAATATACTGAAAGATATAGAATATGCTAGAGAGAAGAAGCAGATCACATTCAAAGGAAAACCCATCAGAAATCAATACGACATGCCCCAGCACCTCAGAAAAAAGCAGGAGTACCAATACTGTTCTCAGTCTCAACTTCAAACCAAGAAGGATCAGATGACACAAAGAAGGCCACTATATATTGGTGAGGGGAAACATTCAAGAGGAAGAGGTAACACTCATAAATATCTATGCACCAAACACAGAAGCACCCAACTACATAAGACAAATCTTAATGGACATGAAAAACCTAATATCTAATACCACAGTCTTAAGAGGAGGCCTTAACATCCCCTTCTCTCAAAAAGATAGATCAACCAGACAAAAAATTAGCAAGGAAGTAGCAGAACTGATCCAGAGCTTGGAACAGGTGGACCTGGTGGACATATACAGAGTGTTTCACCCAACCCCAGATGAATACACATTTTTTTCAGCTGCACACAGGTCATTTTCCAAAATAAACCACATACTAGTCTAGAGGTCATATATAAGTATAAGCAAGAAAATAGAAATTATCCCATGCATATTATCTGACCACAGTGCACTGAAACTGGAATTAAATGACAAAAGAAACCAGAAAAACCCGCTAAATTCATGGAAATTAAACTGCACCCTACTCAGCAATCAATGGGTCACAGAAGAAATTAAACAAGAAATTCAACAATATCTACAATTCAATGAAAATTTAAGCACAACTTACAGGAATTTATGGGATGTCATGAAAGCAGTTCTTAGAGGGAAAATCGTAAATATGAACTCACACATTAGGAAAATAGAATGGGAACAAATTAACACCCTAATGTTGCACCTCTGACATCTAGAAAAAGAAGAGCAAACGAAACCCAGAGTGGAAAAACAGGAAGAAATCATAAAGATTAGACTAGAAATTAATTCAATTGAGATGAAGAAAATAGTCCAAAGAATCCACAAATCAAAAAGTTGGTTCTTTGAAAGACTAAATAAAGTTGATAAGCCACTAGCTAACCCCATCAAAAAGAGGAAACAAAAAATTCACGTACATGCAATAAAGAAAGAAAAGGGTGAAATCACCACAGATCCAGCAGAAATTCATAAGATTATCAATAGTTCGAGAATCTTTATGCTCACAGAATAGAAGACACAGAAGAAATGTACAGATTCCTTGAAATGTACAAATAATGAAAACTGAACCAAGAAGATATAACTACTCTCAATAAGCCAATAACAGCCAACGAAATACAAAATGTAATAAAAAGCCTACCGACAAAGAAAAGTCCAGGTCCTAATGGATTCACACCTGAATTCTACATCAAATTTATAGAATATATAATCCCTACACTCCTCAAACTCATCATTGAAATTGAAAAGGAACCAGTCCTCCCAAAATCATTTCTGGAGGCAAGTTTTACACTGATTACAAAACCATGGAAAGACATAACCAAAAAGGAGAACTACAGGCCAATCTCCCTCATCAATATAGATGGAAAAATACTAAATAAGAGCCTAGCAAAAAGAATACAGCAAATCATTAAGAAGATCATACACCATGACCAGGTAGGATTCATCCCAGGGATGCAAGGATGGTTCAATATTTGAAAATCTATATATGTAATACACTATATTAATAGACTGAAATCTGAAAACAACATCAATTTTGTCAATTGATGCAGACAAAGCTTTGGACAAAGTCCAACACTCATACATGTTCCAAGTCCCACAGAAAATTGGAATAGATAGACTCTATCTTAACTTGATAAAGACATCTATGACAACCCAAAAGCTAATCTAATCCTAAATGGGGAAAAAACTGAAATATTTTGCTCTTAAGTCAGGTACACCTGACCTCTATCACCCCTCTTATTCAATATAGTATTGGAATAACTAGCAACAGACATGAGAAAAGAGGGAGAAGTAAAAGGAATAAAAATAGGTAAAGAAGAAGTTAAATTATCACTATTTGTAGAAGACATGATTCTTTTTTACTTGGAAGATCCCAAGAATTCCACAAAGTGCCTACTAGAACTGATATGGAAATTCAGTACTATAGCTGGATACAAACTCAATACTGAAAAGTCAATTGCATTCCTCTACACAGATAACAAGCACACTGAAAGGGAAACAATGGAAACAATAACTTTTATAATAGCACCACGGAAAATGAAATACCTTGGAATTCACTTGACCAAGGAAGTCAAAGATCTTTTCACAGAAAATTACAAGAAAAGAAATTATAGAGGATTTCAGAAAATGGAAAGATATTCCATGCTCCTGGATAGGAAGAACTACCATCGTGAAGATGGCCATACTCCCAAAATGGCTATACAGATTTAATGCAGTCCCTATCAAATTGCCACCAAGATATCTCCCAGACCTAGAGAAATCGTTCCTAAAATTTATTTGGAACCACAAACGACCTAGAATACCAAAGGCAATCCTGGCCAATAAAGACAAGGCAGGAGGCATCACAATTCCTGACTTGAAATTATACTACAAAGTCACTGTGATAAAATCAACATGATATTGGCAACGAAATAGACCTGTGGATCAATGGAGTAGATTAGAAGATGCAGAGGTATCTATGAAGACACTAAGCTTGTTCGACGAAGGGGCCAAACAAGCTTACTGGAAGAAAGATAGCTTCTTTAACAAATGAAGCAGGAAAACCAGGCTTTCTACATTCTGTTTTTTTTTTTTTTTATTTTTTTTATTTATTTTTATTTTTATTTTTTTTCCATTTATTTTTATTTTATTGAAATACAAATGTCAATCAGACAGTTTCAAAACACCATAACCATACAGAGTCGATGAAATAATACATTGCAAACTGTTTTCATAATGTTTTGGTATTGTACAAGGTGCATACATGATATTATATTTACAGGTATTTATGTAGCTGAATTATATCACATATTCAATAATTATTTACCTAGTGGATGACCATAGCACTAAAAGCCGACATAATATCCTGTCCCACCACCAATAGTGCAGATCTTGCCTCTCATATAATTATGTAGAAGCACAGCGTTATCTAACCCAACTGTACTGTCTATACACACACAGGATGATTTTTCCTTTCTACAACCCTTCCTTTGTCTACACCTGTCAAAA
>PVKA01012814.1:0-56750 GCA_004027165.1 Ctenomys sociabilis
CCTCTCTTCTCCACTCTTCTCCTCTCCTCTCCTCTCTTCTTCTCTCTTCTCCTCTCCTCTCTTCCCATCTTCTCTCCTCTTACTCTCCTCTCTCTCCCCTAAGATTCCATTTTCACCTATCCTCATCTGTCAAAGCTCCTTTTCTCAGGCCTTCCAATTCCAAGCCTTATACCATCACCTCCAGTTCAGTGTGTGTCTCAGGCCTTTGAACTGAATTATACCATTGGCTTTCCCAGTTCTCCCGCTTGCAGACAGCACATGATGGGAATTATTGGCTTCCATAATTGAATGAGCCACTTCCTATATTAAATCTCCTAGTGTTTCCATTTCTCTAGAGAACACTGCCTAATACACGGTGGCTCAGTGAACCAGGCTGTTTCTGTCTTGTGGCTCCATCACCTCAACGTGAGGCCTCCTTGTGGGTTGGAAAAAGGAAGACTGAAGAATTACATATGACTGTTTCACAGACTTGAGCCAAAAGTGACACATACAATTTCTACTCATGTAACTTATTAGCCAGAACTAGTCACAGAACCTATTTAAATGCAAAGATGCTGGGAAGTATAGCTTTCCATGCTCCTAAGAAAGAGGAATTTGAAATGAAATTTGCCTCCACCACAGTGTTCAAAATCAAATAGCAAACAAAATGAAAGAGCTAAGATTTGATCCAAATCTGATACAAAGCCCAGCACTCACTCCATATCTATAGGTCCAAGACTTAGAGTCCACCGAACATACGGGAAGGTGCTCAAACTGTGCTTGTGATAGAAAAACAGGATTGAGGAGAAGTGAATCTAAAGAAAAGGAAGAGAAATAAAGGACTAAAAAGAAGAAAAAAAGGAGAAAGGGAGGGAGGAAGAACAGAGGATCTTTACTGCTTCTTAACATGATGATTAATTGATGCACAGTAAGGGCAAGCATAACGCAGTTGCTAACTTCCATTCTCATAGTGCTGGCATTAAAACAGGAAGGCAAAATGCAGAGGATGGCCAGTGTTGCCACCTTCTAGTATTTTGCCTCATGCTCATTGCATGGATCTTCATCCATAAAAAGGAAAAGAAAAAGGGAAGAAGTGGGATGGATGGAGGAAGGAGGGACAGGAGGACAGAAAGTGGTACAGAGAGAAGCAGAAAGAGGCAGAGACAGAGAGAGAAAGAAAATTCAAGAAAAAATTACGTAGTTCTCATGTGGAAGAGATAGAGCCAAAAAGGAACCATTGTGGAAAGTTTACTGGTGTGTATACTTTGCCTTGCATTCTTTGGCAGAGATGTGATATATAAATGTTACAACAAAATTACTAATAATAGGGTGCTGTATTTCTTCCTCTCAAAACAATTTGCAACAGCATCAAAGAACCACACATTTTAACAGTCCTTACAGGAAAAGCAAGACATGGGCAAGCTGAAATAAATTAAGTATCTGCCATTGATTGTCAAGGACAGCACCACCTTATTGAGCTAATACTTTATTAGTGTGCAATAGCTTAGATGGTGATGCTCTTTTTATTGTTTTTGTGGTAACTCTCTATTTTAAGTAGCTTATCATTATGAATTCATTTAGTATCGATTGCACTAGCACTGATCATAAAGAATTAATTTGGCATTACCATGGATGTCCTATGCACTTATGTAAGAGTTCAGCTATGATTCAGAATTAATTAATATGGCAAATTGTTATTGCTCTTGCAATTTTACATTTTTAATGTATCTAAGGTAATTTTTCAGCAGATGGACTCTAGGAGAAAACATATTCAAGGCATTCTTCTTTTGAGAACAATTTTACTAAGTGATAAATGGGAAATTTTCTCTTGTTTTGTTTTTTTTTTTTTATTGTGCTTGTACCTTAAGACATTTGAGATTTTAGTCCCAGAATTCAAGATTGTAGGAAAACAAAAGCCTACAACTCCTAGAAAAATGATCATGTGTGCTGACTACTCCTGCCTACTTGATGCAATCCACTGAGTGGTGTTGGTGAGTACTTACCTCCTCTCAATCTGTTGTGTCTCACCGAGTATGATGTGTCACTGTTAGAGTGATTCCATTAGAACGATGTGAATTTACCGGAAGGTACAGCTCAAGACACACAAAGGATCCTAACTGAAATTGCTGAATGTAGGTACATGGAAAGCTGGCAAGCTTCTCAACAAAACATTATATGTCTGGAATGAGCATGTGATCTTCACTAAGAACTCACCTCACTACGTTCCATTGCAGCTGTCATTCAACCTCTGCACAGCTCAGCGGCATACGGCATTTCTTAGGGTACCAAGGTGTGGGGGGTTGATCTTATACATATCTGGGTTAGGGTATCATCCTTTAGCTGTTGTGAAAAACATCAGTGTCTAAAAGTAATCTGTACCATCAACCCCAAGTGTTGAGGAAAATCTTTAAGACTTGTCCTTATTCTTATTATAATATTTAAGTCCAATAATTTTTTTAATCTCTCAAAGTTTTATCACTAGGCAGTTCAACACAAAGGAGTACTCAAACTGTGTAAAACCTCAGAACTCTAAGGAGCGGAGGGTTCTGGGGACAATCTAGAGCAGTGGTGGTGGACCGATGGGACACGGTCCTCAGCAGGCCGTTCATCCTCAATGAAAGCTCTAAGATCTTAGAGTGTGAGACTGCTGAACAGACAGCGCCATGTGAAAGCCATCAGCAGGCCTAGAGTTCTAGAGCACATAGCAGTTACTGGAATGGACAACGGACTGTGTATAACTGGCATGGAATCTGAAGGGAAACTTGGGACAAGCACAGACTAAGATCATCCGAAGTAGGCAGCCAGGTACCAGCCAGATAGACTAGGCCTCAGGCCATTGGTGGAGAGTAGCTAAGTGCTAGCAAGCACAAGGGCCTGGCAGCAGTGACAGCTTCTGCTTCACAATGGTGATTCCTACCAGAAATTAAATTAGAATATAAAGTAAGAAGTCAGCAGTAAAAATTGATATACCTTTGACTTCTGATGACTTAGTTTGTATCTCAGTAGGAGGAAGGTATCTGTCAGAGAGAGGCCACAGCAGCAACTGTGGCCGAAGCAAGCTGCTCAGAAGCCCAGAGCTGCCTCCAAAGACTGTTTCACAATGCACTGTGGATATCAGTCTTAAGAGATCAGGACCAGAGTGGTCAAAGTTTGTCAGGCCATGAGCAAGAATTTTTCATAGGATTCCTAAACTACTTTATCCAGACACTTCTAGAAATACTAAACATTGATGTAATCTTGCCAAATATATGCAACCTAGTTTTTAAAGGAACCCCTCAAAGAAACCCCAGCTTAGAGTCAAAGCCAATTCAGCCAGCTCCTCCAGGCTGCCACCCATCACTGCACTGATCCTCCTTCCTCTCCCATTGTCGTCAGGCCAGGAATCAAGTGGGAATAGGCCGGCTGGTACAGGCAGCCCGGGACCCCACAGGGGACGCTGCAGCCCAGCCAGGAGGGACCACACTACGGAAGCCTGAACTAGATGTCCAGACAGGAAGGTGTCAGCTGTGATACATTTTTAAAAGGAAATTTTTGAGGTCATAGGTATAAATGTTTAAATTCCTACAACTAAAATCTTTGTGCATCTTGTTATGAAAGTGGGGCAACAACAAGGCGCACAACTGATCACCGAATGCAGTGCATATTTACAAGGGTGAAGTTTGATTTGTACTATGGTGGGGAGGCTTTCTCTGCAGAGAAGTCACAGTTTTACTTGTCCTTACTGTGTAAAAATGGACTGTATGGAGACATCTGCTCTTCCACTGTTGTAAATACAGAAGGAAGCCACACCTTTTCCTGGCAATCCACTGGTGTGGAGAGCCAGTGCTGCTCTTGTCTTGTGTACTAAATACCAGCAGGATTTTAGTTGGTACGAACAGTGAAGAATGTTCTGCTGTTTGTCTGCTTCCAAACAAGTACATAAAAATCTTTTACCTTCCTGATTATTGATATTTTCTTTGTGAAAGTTAACAACATACTGGAAACCAGCAGCACTGAAAACTCCAGTCAGAATTCATGGCTCACACCAATATGCTTAAAGATTTCAGGAAAAGGGAAAACTGAAGCAAACCTGAAGACCTGGCTCCTAATACTTTGGTGTGTTCCTAGAGAGTAGGTGCTTCCAGGTGTCCGCAGTGGCAGCGGTGCTCCATGTTCTGATAAACATGAGATTGACAGCACCTTAGGAACGAGCAGCGGTGGATGGTGTGTACATAAGTGGGTGTTCTTTATTTGTGCTATGGGAAGCAATAATGGAGATTTACAGTTCTCCAATATAGCATAGGATTTCCCAGAATGCTGACTAACAGAACCACTCGAGGCTTATTGATGCAGCCCCGTACTGAAAACACAGGTTTATTAATAAATAGCTTCATGAAAGAAGATGAGGAAAAAGGAGGCAACAAATGCCATGAGGGCACACTAAACAGGAAGATCACACAGAAAAGCATGTGAGTCACAAATTTGACCAGGGCATTGAGCAGGGGAACCAGCTTAGAAACACGCTTTCTGGAAGAACATCCAAGTAGAATCTCTGCTAACAGAGGCTTTTGCTTTCTGTTTGCTGCAGGTTTTAACAGCCACAAATGTCTCTCACTGCTGCCCTCCCTAAGGAAGACAATAGCAGAGTGCTGGCACAGGTTTCCTAAAATTATCCTGGCAAAAGATAAACAGATCTCAAGATATAGAAATATATTTTGCACCAAAAGAAAAAAGAGAAAAAGAAAAAGCCCAGTGAAACCAGACCCTCACATTTCTTGGCTCACAGCAGCAATCAGACTAGTTACTCAAAATGAGCTTCCTGCAACATCGCTCCGCTCCCACCACAGGCGCCATTTACCAACTGGGTGCAGCCGACACCAGGCTGCCTCCTGAACTTCTCTCCTTCAATTAAGCTGCGCAACCTGTTACCATTTTGCCAGCGGACTCTATTTACTTAGGTTCTGCAGAACCTGCCAATTGCTCACTCTGCATAATTCCCAGCAAAGAGAAAGGAACGATTCGGGGAAATGGTTGTTAACGTCCTTTCTTTTAACTTTCCACAGCAGAGAGGAGCGCATGAACGTGCAGCAGATGCGCTGGGACCAAATGCTCTCTTCCTCACGATTACAGTTAGTTATACCTGTGGATAGGCAAGCTAATTCTCCCGCAAATGGGCAAGAGAGGGTAGTACTGACGTACAATGTGCGGTCCTGCAGGCTTTGTTCCCACATAATAGGGCGCTTCGTTTCACAAGACCTGGCACGTAGCGAACACAGAAGCAAACAGCCCCATCCAGTTGGAATCCTGCTCTGTGTCTGCGTGGCTTGCAGGATGCCCCAGTTCTTAGCAGTGTTGACATAAATATTGTGGGATTTCTTATTCGGAGTTGGAAAGTAATGATTCTTCTCACTTAATGTGCTCAGTGACTGCACCCTATTGTTTTCTGCCATTTGAAAATGCCCGAGGATGTCATTATAACTACATGTATCAATATTAAACCTTTACAAACAGTTGCCTAAATGAGCTGTTATTATCTTTGTTTCTGAAAATAGTGTACTTTTTTACTTCATTTATCAGTAACTAGGTGTAGTCGATTGTGCTCTAGTATTGATCCCAATATCTATAGCCGTCACAGACCACCTTTCCTCAAGGTCATTGTGAGGTCAGTTTATGATCAATATGAATTGACTGTCTGCAAATAAATTTATGTAGCTGACATAATTGCAAGTAATACCTTTTTCAAATTAAGGTGGACCATTTTATGGAGCATATGTGGTTGAAACATCAGCAGTGGCATCATCCAACTCTGCATAATGAACCAATCTCACTAGAATTTACAAGTCCTCTTTGTACAACTGAAAGCTGTGTAAGCTCACTGATAACCATTTCTAAATAACACCTGCAGAGCTTCAAGCTTTGGGTGTAGTGTAGATGCTAATTATGTTTTCTAAGCAATGGTATTTTCCTATGTAATCTCTACGTGCATTTTTATTTCCAATTTTCAAGGCTTGTTCCTATCAGTGTTATTTCAGAGTTCAGCATGGAATGATTAGTCACCCTCATCAGAGGACCACGTTTGGTAAAACCAACTGTCTTGAGTAGAAATAGTATTATCAAATGCAGAGCAGACTCCAGCGCCGTTCTGAACCACGGGCCCCTCACGCTGGTGAGAGACACACTTGTGCTCAGCCTGCTAGCCACTGGATGTCACTGACGCTTGCATAAATGGAGCTTAAGGGGCATTTATCTGACTGTAAAAATCACGACTTCAGTAGAAAGCAGTTTAGCTAGAAACATTTCACTCAGGCAATTTCTAATTTCAGAAAAATAGGCTCATAAAGCTCACAAAGGCGATACCCAACTTCAAGCGTGATTAGTTTCAGTTGTTTGTTTCAGCTTTAACTGGGATATGAATAAACAGCAAGTTTTAGGGGTGCACTTCATTTGACAGCAGCTGACATTCTGCTCTTAAAGGGACACTACTGAGTCAGGTTTGTGATTTCCTAAAATCCAGTCAGAGAGCGCAAAGCATAAGACAACAGCAGGGTATTTTTTAATTCTATAATAATCATTTCAACACAGTGTTCTACACCTTCCTATTTTATGAAACATACGCTCACAAAAAATTAAAGGTTTTCTGAAGTGCAAAAATACATATTTTTAATATAAATTATTTGGATCCAAATTTTTAAATAAGAAGTTGCAGTTTGTAAAGCACAATTAATGGTGACAAGTGTCGGTAAAACATCAGAGCCTATTGTAAAATGGCTTCCACCATAAAAATTCATTCTCAGATCAAATTATGGCAGGGGAATATAATTTTCCTTGACAATTTCATGAATTCTTTTTCTAGGACATATCAGGGAAACCAATCAGACCCATCAGAAGATGGTCAACAGAGTAAATATGAAAAGATGCAATAGATTGGAAAGTTCCAACAAAATGAGGATTTATCTTTTGTCTTGAATATAGACACAAAGCAAATGTAGTATGTGAGTGGCCTGGAGATAAAGCTCTATATAAGAGCAAAGAATTATAACAAATAACATCCCAACAGACATGCTGCCATCCCAGCTTTTGAGCCATTTGAGAAGCTATTTTGAATTAATAACGCATGCCATCATGATTGCATTTGCTTAGCAAAAACATTCTAAGAAATAACAGCCGGCAGAAGGAAACTGGAACAATAGTTCTGTACCCTTGCATAACATATAATTGCCATTTTTCTTTGGAGATAAAAGGTTCAAAACCCAAAGTAACTAAAATCCATGTTCTTATTTTGAAGTGCCGGTATATATTACCATATGATATATATGGAAATCAAATTAACATTCCCTCAAAAAAATAAATTGTTATATTTCTGAAATTATATATTTATGGGGACAAGGGTAGTTGTCCCACTACCATCATGCTAGAACTCATTGGTGAGATAAAAGCCAATTAAAATCTAGCCAACTTTTTCACAAGTAAGCCAGTGAGGGTCAAAGAAGCAATCTTATCCAATGCCCCCCCATGCAAAAAATAAAAAAAAGCCAGGACCTTGAAAATGCATTATGTGCATTTAGGCAATGTTGTCTGTTGCTAAATTGATTAAAAAACAAAACTCCCCAAATGATGTAGACCGAGCAACTGTGCCACAAATTGTTCACAAGTCAAATAGTCAAAATACCTAGAATCTCACTTGGGACAACTTGGTGCTGGGGGTGAGGCAAAAAGAGAACATTGATCTTAAACTGTATTTCCACCTTAAATTAAAGCACACAGCAGCAGTAGGTAAGGTGGTCAATGCAATTAAATTCAAAACCTGAATGCATTGAACTCTCTGCAATTATACATGGGTCATCTCTGGACAATATGTTGGCCATCTGGTAGCATCTGTGCTGTTCCCTCTAATAGAGTTCCTGCTGTGGCTCGAGGCCATGGCAGGCAGCGCTAAGCAGGGCACATGTTGTGTCTTTCAGCCATATTTAGGTCAGAATTTGGGTGGGAGGAGACAGGAATTATCTTTTCATACAAAAGCAATAGAAGTGAATAATTCCAGTAGTGAACAATCCCGTGTGCTTAGTCAGATGGAGGAGAGTACATTTTATACTACCATACAACTTCACCCAAGTTGTACAAAATATAAGGCAAAGTATTCTATGTCAAATGCTACACATTTATCTGTAAATTATCTTTTCCTTTAAAAATACCCTCCTTTTAAATAGTGATCATCTTTTTTTAATGAAGGGGGCTAGTGGAAAAAGGAATTAAAATCTATTAATTAGTATTTAGATAGATACTGAATAAAATCCAGCAGAGCATAGAAAGCAAAGTATATTTTAGAAAAGATGTTTTCTGGAAGTGGAGGTCACTCAAATGCCTGTCTTTCAAGCAGGAATAATTGCAAATTACTCACACTTCGCCTTCCCCTGATACCTATTGAAAGCTTAAGTGTTCATATTAGTTGACTCAAAAAATGTTAAAATTGATATAGTCATGTTTCAAATGTGTACAAAAACAACACTGACAAGAAATTCTTTCATTTCAAAGTAAAATTATTCTACAAATGCAAACATAAAATAGCAAGTCTTATTAAATATTACTTCTGGCATCAGTATAAAGCTCTGATCTGATATGTTTACCCCCCAAAAGCAGACTCCAACAGGAACATTTTAGAAGTGTAAACCTTACATGTATTATCCAAGTTCATTTGATATAGATTTTAGAAATGCAATATGGACAAGACTCAAGTCCGACATAAGCAATTCCAGTTTGACATCAATTAGTGAGCAGCTTTTACTCTTATAGACATATTTATAATGGAAAGGAGTGCATTTAGACTTTAAGGTCCTGCCAACCAATCAATTTGATGAACTAATTGATAATAAATGTTAATTGACAACTAACAGCAGTCAATTAATTGCATTTCAAATGTAACTCCAGGAAGCTGAGTTGAACATTATTCTACCTCAAGCTACTAAAATAATAGCTCAGCAATAACTTTGCAACAGTCCATAAAGGTCAAAGTGGGCCACCCTTTTTCTTATTAGGGGATCAGGGATCCTAGGGCACAGGTTTACAAATCCTCACAAGAGCCCATGCCCAAAAGTCCCCTCCTTGCCCCAATGCTGAGTCTATTGGCAGGAGACAGCCTGGCTTTCTAAAAGTCCCCTGTGGCATCCCTTGGAGTTGAAATATAGAAAGTCAGTACTGAACTCCAAAGAAACAGTTGGTTTTTCCAGTTGTAAAATCTTTGTCTTTGACAGAAGCACTTAATTAAAGCTAACCCTAGATTTTTAGGATGGTTCTGTTTAGTTATGAAATGTTCACATTCAGAAAATATTTCCCCAATGTGTCTTTGTGGCAAGAATGATATGTTCTTAAGAACCTGTTATCTGGGTTCTTAAAGATAGCTGAAGAACAGGTTGTCATTGTTTGGGGTTTTGCAAGGTGCAATGCAATGCAGGGCACATTTTATATTATTTTATAATGAATCAACCAAAGAATCATATACAAAAAGTGCAGGAAATCTGTCTACACACTAAATACCAAAGAATCCAGCTGACAGCCTAGATCCTGACATCCTGTGGGAGTCCAGCTGAAAACCAGGAGCTCCTAACAATGCCTCCCACAAGTCTAACTGGAACCAAGAGCCCATGACAAAATCTCATGCAAGCACGCTTCATGGCTTTGTGCTAGAAAGGTCCAAATATCAGTAGCAGAAGCTAGAAAGCCTTGGCCAATGGATGAAGGATCTGTGCTCTCAGGCCAAGGGATATGAGCTGTAGCTAGGACACAATGCTCAAGATAAGAACCAGAGGTGCCCTCAAAAAGAACCACAGCCTTCCTCAGCAGCAGGAAGATCCTGAGCTCCTCCAGCAAGGAGGAAAACTGAGTTACCATAAAGAAAGCCAATATGACAAGCTTCTCGGTAGGCTGAGCAGTGCACCATCTTCCTCTCTGGAGCCAGGAAGTGATCCTCAAGAGGAAGACCAGAGCGCCCCTTCAAAATGAACCACAGCCATTCTTAGCCATAATGAAGGTCCAGAGCTCCTCCTCCGACAAGAGCAGCCCAGTAGAATAGCCTAAGACAGCCTGAAGCTTCAAACAGCTCCAGAAGCTTCTCCAAGAGCTTTTCTTTCCTAAGAGCCTCTCAGCAGCCTCTCCAGCTCTGCCTCTTATGCTGCTGGCATCAATCCCCAGGTGAGCCTCCTGCACACAGCACCATCTTATTCAAGTCAGCTGGGTTTAACAGGTTGACTGACAATCCACTACCCAGGAAAAACGTATGATCAGTAAATCTCATAAAATTCAGTCCTAAAAGTGTTGGCAGGTAGAACTCAAAGATTCTTGATTTTAGTCCAGTGATACACACTAAGCATTGTACAGATTATTTAGAAAACTACAGCTGCCTTCTCCAGTTGAAATGTCTTTGTATTCTTCCCCACAAGAGACACCTTCTGTTCACTTTGCTTGGAAGGTTCTTCCCTTTCGCTTAAATTTCACCTCCTCAGAGAGGTCCACCTGGCAATTCTAATGCAAGCCCTCCCCACACTTATGGTTCCTCTCTCTGTATTTCCTCATTTTCCTTCACAGCTCACATCACTACATGTCATAACAATTCCTTGTTTCTGTGTCACTGCTTTCCTTCACTTCAATGCAAGTTCTGGAAAATGACCCTTGAGTCTATTCACTGTGAACTCCTAGAACCTAAACAGTGCTCAATTGTGTTCTTAGTAATATCTGGTGAGTGAAATAAATCATTTCTCCACAAAAACTGCTGTGACCTAAGCATCCTGGCTCAAAGTAAGTACAATGAGCTCTTCGTGTCCATGGGTACCACACCCTCAAAAGCAAGCAGCTGAGAGAGTCTGGCTCATGGTAGGCAGAGCCCAGAGATGGCAAATTTGAGCCTAGCTTCAGCAACTGGACCATTTAGTGAGACTCTGTCTCAAAAATTCAGGAAAAGCTTTCTTTTTCAAGAAAATATTTGTAGCTATACTGAACATGAACAGACGTTTTGTCATTACTGTACAAACAATACAATATAACAACTATTTGCACATCATTTGCATCACATTTGATATTATGAATAATGAAGCGATGATTGGTACAGAAGGATGTATTTAAGTTGGATGCAAATACCATACTCCTTTATATAAGGAATATAATTAAGCACACTAGGACTTTGGAATTTTCAGGCAGGTTGCTAGAATTCTTCCTCTAGAGATCTGGGTGTCAACAAGGGCAGGGTGGAGGAATGAAACAGAACTGGAAAAGGAGTTGGGCAACCTCACTCCAGCCATGGCTGAGGTGACATGATATTTATGAAAATAAATGCCAGTACTCTGGGACTCCATTTTCCCATAATAGGATGAAGATCTTTGACAAGATGATTTTTAAAAATTCCTTCTCACTCTAAGTTTCCATGATTTTGTTATTAATTTGTGTTATTTGGAAGAACACAATTCTCCATTGTTCTTTCCTGGCCATGTTCTCCTTTGGAAAAAAAAAGTAATAATACAATAGGATCATGTGTGTTTCATAAAGATTGTTACCTCAGAAGGCTTTATGGAGTTAGAAAATGTCACTATAAAGTTAAATAAATGGCAGCTGAGGGAGACAAGAGTGAGGAATACAGGCAGAGGCAAGGGACTTTAAATGAAATTTCAAGTGAGAAGTGAGATTTGAAGAGACAGCTGGAGCAAACAAGGCCCTGACAGGAATGAGGGAAGTTTGGGGTCAAAGTATTTATGGGAGACAATATAAAGGTAAAATGGATAAAAAAAAATCAGGAACTTTGTAAAATTTTGGTTTTCACACAATACTATGTAATGGAGTGCCTTAATTTTAAGGAAAGGAAAACAACCATAATTCTGAAAAGATGGCAAAATGTTTGCCTGTGGGAATGTGGGTGTGAATGAGGGAGGTGATGTGGATGGTGTAATGATCCCGTGCTTTCAGACCACTGTGAACGCTTCGAGCTCAACAGAGAATAAATAAATGCAGCTGAAGTCAAAGCTTCTGGCTATGATGACATAGATTTTTAAGTCCTTGCTGCTCTTTCTTGGCTCAAAGCCAAGGAAAACTCCCTAAATCCCTCATATTCTGACCAGGAAAAAACTAGTGCCTTTCAAAAAAGATTATGAAGTATAAAACTCTCTTTTTTTGCCTAAAAAAAGTTAATCAAAGGATTTAAATGTCCCTGCTTTAGCAGGGCAATGGTTGGTCTCTTCACAGTCCTTTATTAGTTACCTTCACCTGCTTTGGCCTGTGTTTTTGTTTTTAGGGGGGGAAATGTGAGAATAGCTAGTGTCATGACCTATAGTAACCCCTTCATCTTCCCTCTGAATGTTAAAATGTCACGCAAATACCCTGCAGTAAGGTGAGAAATTCTATTCCACACAGGATATAGTCATAAACTTATGGTGTGTCATTGTCCCAGGCAAACTCAGATATTATTTCCACAAACTCTTTGGGCAGCATAATCTATGAGTTTATTAAAAGACCCCCAGATTTATTAGGTGGACTATAAATAACCTATATGCTCTTTCTAACAACAACAACAAAAATTCAATGACTAAGCCAAGGCATTAAGTTTTCTCTTCAAATTGCATTAGGGGTGGATCTGTTCACTGCCATCACTGTGTACAGATCGGGCAGCAGGGCCTGGAGGGGCTCCTAATGTACTCTGTGAGATCAGCAACCGCGTCTGGATTCCTTCCACCTCTGAGCGCTGGGTGAACTCAGGTTCAGAAGGGCACAAATGCACAGCAGCTGTTTCTGTCCACCTTGTCAGAGGGCTTTTGTGTGGCCTCCTCCATGTTCCCTGTCAGAGCCTTCATTACCTTCCCAAGCTCCCTTTGCTATGAATGAAGCCGGTGTCTCCCATATCCTCCCGCTCCCTTACCACCAGCTTCCCTTCCACATTCTGTCTGTCTTCCCTTGTTTTTGGCTCACATGTACCTTTGCATTCTAGAAAACCCCATAAGGGTCAATAGAAGCTGTTACTTTCTTCCTTCCAATTTTTTTTATCCTCCTTGGATGTATTTTAGGTGTTCTAAGACATCATAGGACCCCTAAACTCTGGGCTCTCCTTCAACAGGCAGTCCAAAAAGAAAAGAGAGAAGATAGCATCTCAGAATTCTTTCTCTGTTGAAGTAAGTTTTATAAAAATGAGAACATCTTCCCTCAGTGGTGTAGACTGAGGCAGAGAGTGACCTGGGTGCGTAGGCTGACTGAGGGCCTTAGCAGGTATGTTGGGGTAATCTTGGTGCAGAATATGAATGCATGGAAATCCTAAGGGCTCATGTCAATGTGTGTGTGTGTGTGTGTGTGTGTGTGTGTATGAATAAAATAAAAACTGAAAGTTGCATGTTAGATATAAGCAATGAAGAAAATGTGTGGGAATAAAAGTGTAGACAAATTTGGAGGAAAAGAGTAACTTATGGCAACAAGTTAAGCCAGATCAATTTGAGAAAGAAGGTACAATAACAGTGAAAGGTGAAGCAGATACCCAACCTGCTCACCATTGACAGGAACAATGCAAACAGAAGGCAGTTGCAGAATACTGACTTTAAAAATAATATCATTGTTATAATAAGACTACTTATTTTAGACTACTTTTTTTCCAAAGCAGTTTGTCCTTTTCTAATTAGGCTCCACTGCAGTTACTGCTAATGCCTCCTAACTCATTAGTAGCAAATGGGCCAGATTTTAAAGTAACTCTTCCCATAGCATTAAAATAGAATTCTGGAGGAATAATAAGAAAGCTGACTTAAAACTCCGCTTCTGAAAATCTAGAGTTAAGTGGGGTTATACAGATAGGCACTGGGCGTGATATATGTGTGTGAGTCTCAGCACCAGTTACAAAATAGTTCCATTGTACTCTAGCTTTTCTTTTATTATCTATCCCAAGAATATTTATATATGGAAGTTCTTGCCTCTACATTCAACTTATTTTCCATGATGCTTGATTTAAACAGACTCTTCTTTCATCAACAGGTTTAAAAACTTAGTAAGAGACTAGCAGACAAATACCAGAAAACCTCAAATATCAGTCTGTTTTGAAGAACTAGCTGCTCAATTATAGGACTGATTTTTAAATAATGTTAATATGGAAACTCCAAAGGACAAGAGCAATAATGAAAATAAGGCTTTTTTTTTTTTTTACATAATTGGAACATGGTCTCACTTGCAACTTGGACCCATAGTGATCTGCCTCTTTCAGCCTTCCCAGAGCTGGAATTAAAGTCATGCTCCACCACACCTGGTTTCCGTGGCCAGCCCGGCACACTGGGGTGGTGACGGGGAATGAAGCCTGGCCTCTGAGCTTGCCTAAGCAGGTGATTGGTCTGCTGAGCTATATTGCTGGCCCTCTAAGGCATTTATTATCTCAAAGTATTGTTTGGTGCCAGTAGGAAAAATAATTGTTTGCAATGAAAATATAGGAGTCAAGTTGTCAAGGTTGGCTTCCCAGGAAATACGGCATCTCAGCACGAGTGCCCCCAGTTGGTACACTGAGAATATGAAACTACTTCTGAATATCCTTAAGAAAAATGGAAGTCTCAATATTATCACAACAAAACATCAATTAAATCCAAATTGAGAGAAACTACCAAAATAATTGCTCATTCCAAAATGTTACTTAAAATTTCAAGATTACAGAACAAGAAGTCTGAAGAGCTATCACAGACTGAAAGAAACAAGACAATGCAGCATCCTATACAGTGCGAATTCTGATTGGAACATGAAACCAAAAAAGGGCACACGTATGAAAACTTATAACATTCAACCCGGTTTGGCCGTCTGTGCCTATAACAGAAGCTCCTGGGAAGCTGCAGCAAGAGAGGAACAAGTTCCAGCCTAACCTGGGTAATTTAGCAACACAGTGAGATGCTGCCTTGAAATAAATAATAGAATAGGCTGAGCATGATGCCAAGGCCTTGGGCTTAATCCTCAGTATTGCAAGGGAGACAGATTGGTACTGTTCAAATATGGGCTATAGTTCAGTAATAAAATATGTCAATGTTAAATTTTCTGTGTTTGATCATTGTATTTTGATTATAAGTTCAGGAGAGGAGAAGTAAAAAATGAACACTTTCTTCTATTTTTCAAATTTTCTATAATGCTAAACTAATTTCAAATAAAGAGCTTTCTAAGAATACAAAATCCAATACAGGTAATTTTTCACAGCTTTTAAAACCACTGGTTGAGAAGGCACATAAAAGCATGTGTGTGAGCAAGAATTTCAAAACTTATTTAATATAAACATGTTTTGTTAGTTGCAGTTTTGTTTTGTTTACAGCCCTGAGGACTGAACCTGGACCTTCACACTGAGCTATATCCCAGCCCTTTTATTTACCTATTCATTTATTTTTTTTGAAACAGGGTCTTACTAGGTGGCTAAATTTACCTCATTGGACTTGAACTTGTGATCTTCCTACCTCAACTTTTGAGAGTACTGGGATCATCACCAGGCCTCATTGCACCCATTTATTGTTGCTGTTTGTTTTGTTCTTTGTTTGTCTTGGTGATGGTAGGGATCAAACTCAGGACCTCATGCATTCTGAGTGGACAGTCAACTGCTAAGGTGCATTTCAGCTAGGTCATTATTATTATCATTGTACTTAATTTTGGATCCAAGAATGATCTTAAATGTTAGTTGCGAATCTCCACTTCCAATGGCAGAAGACTATGATTGTTTTCTTGTCTTGTCTTGTCTTGTCTTGTCTTGTCTTGTCTTTGACGAGCTGAGACTAAACCAGGTCCTCACACAAGAGAGACAGTGCTTAACCTCTGAGCTACAATCCTGCCTTAAGAAGTGGGTCTTACATGTAGAAGATTATGGCGTAGACACTGTGATAGGTATTGAGTGAAACTGTCAAATTCCCTCAACCACACTTTTTTGGTAGAGCCCTCCCTCCTGGCAGTCTGGGAAGCTGAACTGAAGCATTTCTGATCTGCACCTCTGTGCTTACAGCTGAGTCTGTCCATGCAGTAGGATGCTCAGGGACTGCTGCTGAGTAAAGGAAGAGATGAATCTCTGCAGAATGAGATGTGAAATGTTTATTCTATGCCTGTAACTCCCTGGAACATATGAAATTTAATAGAGAAAAGTATAGTGAATATTTAAATCTTCTTAAAAATACATTACAGTAAAAAAGACATTGCCATTCATCTCTCTCAATATCCTCTCCCTCACTTCACACTTACCCCACCATCTCTGCTGCTTTCTGAAGCAGTTCTAGAAGTCTCCCTTCTAGAACTGCTCTAGATGTGTTGTCCTGGGTACCTTGGTGCTCTAAACATTCACCTTTCATAGACATTTTGAATTTGAGAAGGAGCACGAAGGTGAACGGAGCAGATCTGGCATGCAGAGGGAAGCCCCATGGCCCCCAATGGCCTGTACTTTGTGTTTTGTTGCACTGTGCTATTTTATGTAGTGGTGCTGAAGATCAAATGCAGGGCCCCATGGCTTGGGCAAGCAACTTATCCAGGCTTACACCTAGTTTGTTTTGGTTTTTACTCTTTGAAGTGCTGGGTTCCAAACCCAGGGCCTCATGTGTGCAAGGAAAATACAACTGAGCTCCACCACTGCCCTTCTCTGTCATGTATTTCACTGACTCCATTCAATGAGCCCAAGGACTCATGCACAGTCAGCACCTAAACTGCTGCACACACACAACAACTCCTACCTCTCTACCCGTGCATGACCAAAGGTGCCAAAGGAAACAGACACCAAATGACAAACTACAGAAGTGAGCTCACAGATTGTTCAGGATGGCACCTATGAGCTTGGTGTCTTCTGAAGACCTTTTCCAGTCTCTAAATGTGATACAGTCTAAAATCTTTGAGTCAGCAGCATGGGCGAGACTATGGGTAACTTGTCTGAACTGCTCTCCAGCATCACTGCATAGGAAAATTGCTTGTAGGGCACTTGCAGCAAGACAGTGCCTGGCTGCACTGCTGCCAATCAAAACCGAGGCAGTGCCCCTTTTGGCAAATGGCCAGAGGAGGGTGCTCTGTGGCTAGGAGAGGGCCTTGTGGGAGAGGAGCTGCGAACACAGAAGCTCTACTCCCCATCTCCCTTCAAACCTGCAAGTGGAGCTGCTGTGGTGTTCCCCTTTTTTGTCTCATCCTGTCACTCTCTAGTCTTTGAACAATAGAGGCAACAATGGTCTTGTCTGAATGATTTCACAGGCTATTATTCAGGCACTCAACTTTTAACATTTCTATTTTGTCATTCTGTTTCCACACAAAAGGTGCACTGCTACAGTATAATGTCCTCTGAATTATGTCAATGAGCAGTAATGGCTTTTAGCGTTAAGTTGATCATTAACAACTACGGGATCCGAGGCATAATCAGGGCTTCAGTCTTTTATGTGATTATGACATTATGGAGTTTGAAACTCAAAGGAGGATGCACTCATAACAATATATAAAAATATTTATATAACGATAAAAAGCACAGTGAAAAGCAAACAGTCTTAAACAGTATAAAGCATAAAAATCCTATCACGCTTTATCTAGAGAAGGTGAGCTTCTAAAACAGAGAAAGGTAAACAGTATTGCTAGCATAATAATTCTTTTTTTATAAAGGTTTTCAAGACTGGCCAAATAGCTCAGTGGATTAAAGTGCCTGCTTAGGCAGACACAGGGACCAGGAGTTCCATCCCAGTGTGTTGTGCTGGCCTTGCTCCCAGGGTGCGTTGAGACATCAATTAAGACTGCACATGCTGGCACACACCTGTAATCCCAGCACTTAGAAGCTGTAAGCAGGAAAATCACTAAGAGTCTGATCTACGTAGTGAGATCCTGTAGACCCTGTGCTAAATACAAATAAATAAAAAAATTTTTAAAGGGGGGGGCAGGGAGATGGCTCAGTGGAATAAGCACTTTCCTGGCAAGCACAAGGGCCTGAGTTCAATCCCCGGTTCCACAAAATAAATAAATAGATAGATAGATAGATAGATAGATAGATAGATAGATAGATAGATAGATAGATTTTTAGAGTGTTCCTTTTTTCATTTCTTGTATTTTAGTACAGTGTCTCACTACATAGATTCAGACTCTTAGTGATCCGCCTGTGTTCAGCCTCCCAAGAGCTGGGATTATAGACACACACCACCACGCCCAGTCTCAATCACTGTCTTAGCGCACCCTGGGGGTGGGACAAGCACAGTACACCAGGATTGAACACCAGCCACTGCATCTGCGTAAGCAGGAGCTTTAATCTGCTGAGCTATATAGCCAGCCCTCAGAGTGTTTCTAAGTATTCTGTGCAATGGTCACGTTGACAGAGCTTTCTTATGTTTTGTTTCTGAGACAGGGTCTTGCAGTGTAGCCTAGGCTGGGCTCAAACTTGCAGCAGTCCCCCTGCCTCCGTGTCCCGAGGGCTGGGGTTATAGGTGTGTGCTTGGACTTCCATAGTGGAACACAGAGTCTTATTAAAAAAAAAAAAAAAAAAAAAAAAGAATACTTCAGGTAAAATAAATAAAACAGAAAAGCAATTCTGTGTCTTAAACATTATTAAAGCTCCTCAAATCTTCAAACTATTTGGAAAAGGCGGCGGACGGATCACCGTATCACTGAGTTGTGTCTATTCGCCCCCAATGCACTTGCTGCAACTTTCCCCTGTGGTAATCACAATTATATAGCAGTGAGTATCAAACCACCCTAAATGTTCTAAAAGATGGAGCTGATTAAGTCACCAGGGGCCTCATTTTCACACTCAAGGAAAAGTGCTATAGGGGTCAGAGAGATAACTCAGAGGCATAAGTACCTACCTGGCAAGCACAAGGACCGGGATTCAATCCCCAGCCCCACAGGTCATGTGGTCTTGGCCCAGATGCCCTGAAGCACCGTCTTAGCCTCAGCAGACACCCACCGCGCATCCCCAGAGTCGGGCACGGTGGCACACGCCTATAATCCCCTCACTCAGGAGGTTGAGCCAGGAGGATCTCTACAAGTTCAAGACAAGCCGGGGGCTACAAAAGTGAGCATACTGCCAGTTGGAACTGCATTAGTAAGGCCCTATCTCAAAGAGAGAGAGAGACAAGAGAAAATTGGTATAACCATTTGCTATGAGATTTACCCTAAAATTTTAATTAAAAAAAAAAAAACACTTAACATTACTGAAAAAATATATTTTCTACCCCTCACCTTTTTTCTTTCTTTCTTTCTTCTTGCTTTTAGTGCCAATTTTTCTTCAAATAGCTTATAGTTTTTTTAACCTTTAAAAAATGATGGATGGTTAACCCTGTTAGCTGTCCCCCTGGAAGTTTCTGATTTAGATATACATGTCAGAACAACATGCAGCTGAGCATGTCTTCACAGTCTGATTTGAAAACAGCACCCCCGTGTGCACATTCCCCAGTTGGGAATGTACCTTCATTCTGGTCCCACGGCTCTTCCTCGGACTGCCCTCACCCATGCGGTGCAGCAGTAGCATTCCCAGCCCACCCGGCTGCATCGGTTTGCTCCAGTGGGTAACCCTGGGTACGTTCACACAAAACTTTTTAAGTCCTAGCTGCCATAGCCTACACGAGAGTTTTTATTTAGGGAATGAAAGCAGAATGTTTTGAGGGAGGGTAGAAGGAATTAAGGAGAACCTGTGAGGGAATGCGTGTGTTCTGCTTGTGGGGAAGAGACTTGACATGGTGAGCTGAGGTGTGAGACAGCAAGCAAGCAAGCAGGGTCTGTTTAGCATGCTATTCTCCAAAAAAATCCACTTTCTGGGCTTTGTAAGGACTACATTCTGTCTGCCACTTCCCAGTCACCTTACAAGTGTCTTTTCTCTCTTGGAATAATACCCTTTTTTATCCTTTCTTTCACTTTTTATCTCTTTAAAGACAACATATGCATATTTAATACATGTATCTTATTTATAGTACTACTTTCGATCACAAAGCATTCCAACATGTTCCAACTAAAAACCACTTCAATTATGTAACTATTCCTATTTTCCATTCCACTTTTAGATATTAGAAAAAAAATAGAGAGAGAAGGGATTGTGCCAAAATTATATTAATAAAGTATGCCTATACCTTGTCCTCCTGACTCTCTAATTCTTGTGAACTACAACACCAAGGATAATTGTTTTAGTTTATATTCCCTTCAGCAATTCTAAGAGCTCCTTATATGGGTCTTCCTTTCTTTCAACTGCTATTTCTTCAAAGTCATTAGGAACAAAAACATTAGGTTTATCTTTCATAAGGAGAAAGAATAAATGGATAGAGATAACAACAAATCAGCCAGCAACCAGTATTTGCACAAAGGACAAGTTTCCTGCAGACCAGTGTAAGCATATTTATTCCATGCTAGAAGGAAAAGCCATGTGCATGGATGCATATGGCATGATCTTCTTGAACTTGAGGAATTTTTGGGATCTTGCTTCTGCAATCCTGGACAGGGCTGTCAATAATTCAGTCACCCATACCAAAAGGTAACCATCTGCCTGTTCTTGGACTGTCCACCATTGCAAAAGGACCATGCTTGTGCTGCACCAAGGATGCCACCTCCATGAGCTCCTGCTCACTTTATTCTGAGAAACCACTCCATGGGAAGGCTACTCATGACCTTCTTTCTTCCCTTCTGGGGTCTATCACGACATTGCAGTCACCTGAGGCTTGGCAGTTGATGCTGACTGATGACAAGAGGCCTCATTTCTCTTCTACCTGGGTCCCTAAAAGTTTGTTCAGAATAGAGCTCTCCCAGAAGAAAATGACCTGAGAGAAAAAGGCAAAAGCCATTCCTTTTCCTCCTACCTTGATTACCAAAATAGCAGTCACAGGGACTACTGTTCAGTCTTTTTTGTTTTTTTGTTTTGTTTTGTTTTTTGTTTTTTGTTTTTTTTTTTTTGGTACCAGGGATCAAACACCGGACTTTGCACTTGCCAGATAGCTTCTTATGCCTCTGAGCTATCTCCCCAGCCCTACTGCTGTGAAGCTTATAACAAATCTTTCATGATCTGAATCACACATTTTCTTTGCAGTATACATGGAGTCTTTTTCATTGCACCTTTTGGACTACGTATTTAATCATAGTCTATGTAATAGCTTTGTCAATATTTGCTCTTTTTCTATGTCCTAATCGCTCATAGGTAAATTTTGTAAATATCTTATTCACTGGTCCATCTCAAGCTTCACACATAGTACCGGCTGTCAGTGAATAATAATGCTCAAATGCTTTATGCACTTTGCTTGGTTTTATAACAGCAACTTATTTTTACTGTTTTTAGTTTGCTTCTCTTAGGCTACTGCCAGCTACAAAGGAAAAATTTAAATCAATTAAAGTTTTAGCTAATTTTTCACTAGTTTCTGGAAACCAATGAAGATAACAGTCATTTAAAATGTGTCATGTCACACTCATCTCTTTCTGCCTTTGGATTAATTTTGTATTCTATTATGTAAAGTAGAAATCCAACTGCTGTTTATTGAGAATGAGTCTTCATATTTTAGCTTATTCATTGATGTAAAATAAAAAGAAAATTCTTCCATTTCTCAAGTTCTCATTTTACCTTCAAGATTTACTACAATGCATTATTTTTATTTAAAACCTTGTTTTTTACATTCTTTGTTACATATTTATTAACTTATTTAGACCACAAATAAAATATTCTCCAACTTTTCCTTCAGAGACCTTGGAAAGCATAAAGCTCTGGTTAATATAATTACACCAGTCTTCAAAAATCAAAATCACTAACAAAAACTCATCTACACTAATAAAAAATGGAGCCAGATAGACTGTTAGGTAAAACATATGTTAACAAAGCACAAAAGTGGTTAAATACAAGGACATTTTCCTATATAGAAGACCAGAGGCCCAAATATTCAATAACAAAAATTCTAGTCATATGTGCACTTATATAGAACAGATTATTAACTATTCCCTTCTATAATTACAAAAACTGAATCATAATAAATATGAATATTTTAAATTATTTTTATGAAATCATAGGCATTAAATAGTGGTGATCACACAGGGAAAATATACATCAAGCCACACATATGATGGATAGACCAAGTTCGTTTTACAGTGTCAAAAGGAGGCAAATTCTGCAAACACTTATATTCAGAAACATTTCCCAAGAAATTACTTTTTTGGATGGCACTTTCAGTATTCTTTTTCTTTTTTTCTTATGTATGCTTCTAAATCTGTGTTTGGAATCCAAACTTCAAGCATAATTAGTACAAGTAGAGGAATATATCTACTTAATATCTATGGAGCTCAAATTATTTTGTGTTCATAGAGTCTCATGGAAGTTTCCAGCAAAAACTTTTTAAGAGTTTATCTAGTTTCATGACTTTCAAAGTTTAATGTGCAATAGATTCCACCATGGGAATCCTTAAAGCATAGATTGCTGGGTTCCACTCTCCTTTGTCCTTGGGAAACACTGAAAATTGGCTTCTGCTCAGGCCTTAGACTGCTAATCCTGCTGGTTAGAGGACTATACTTTGAGGATCACTTCTTCCACCTGTCACTTATTTCACCTCTATAAACAAAGAAACAAAGACTCAGAAGAGATGAAAGATTGAGCCAATGTTTCTGCTGAACTTAGTAGCAAAAATGACAGAGGGAGGCAGGGCTACCAGCCAACTTTATTAATGCAAGTAGACTGCTCTTTGACTTGACTTCCCCCATGTAAGTTGTAGTCAGCACCATGTGAGGAGCTAATGAATAAGCTATAGAAGAAATAAGTCACAGCCCAGGACGAGGTTAAGCACATAAATATCCTCTCTCCTTGCTGCCAAAATTAAAGGCACTCAGAGCCACACTAAAAGTTGTATGGTTCAGGTACCTCTTTGTTACCAATATTTCCTTTTTGAAGTTCATTTCTTTCAGAACATCTGAGGACTTACTTTGCATTCTTGCATTGCAATGTCTCCGTTGATAACTTTCAGTAATTCCATTACAGCAAATCACAGGGTTGTCAAATCTTCAGGGATCAGAAGATCATGAGTTGACAAGTAGCAGATGCACAGAAAGAAGTTTTAAATAACCTACATTCAGTCCCCATGTGGAGTGCAGCAGAATACCTATTACTCTATGATAGTAAAACCAGCCAGGAAGTAACAAAGAATGTAGTTAGGCCACAGTATTCGCCATTTCTACTACTTTTATTCAATGAAGAATCAAAGAATTCAAAAGAAAGAAAACTCTCAGATTTTTCAAACAAGCTGTTTCTGTTTAAGGACAGAAGTTTCTGTTAAAATTTAGTATAATTGTGATGTCACTACATACAGTGAAAGCTGCAGGCAAACAGACCCTTCTCATTGTAATACCACTACTGTAGGCATATTTGAAACACTATAGCTTCTTCAGATTATAATTATAACTGTTTGCTGCTTCTGTGGTTTCAAAGATAATAGAAGTTGCTCACAACATTTACACAACTCTGATGTGTTTCATATAAAATATAGACAGTCACGTGAAAAATATCCCATTATACATTTTTTCATAGAGAAAAACAACTAAGAAACTTACAGACCATCAAATCTGACTCCAGTGTTTTATTATGAACAATTAGGCTGTAGAAACCAAAGGTACAACCAAAATGCTTGGTATGATTTGGTTAATACCATTTTAGAGCTGAACTGCAGGTGCCACCCACAGAAAATGGAAATCCAAGAGGCTGTACCAAAAATTAATACTTTGGTATTTATTTCTGTAGTCATAGCACTAAAGTTGAACTTGGGCTAAAATAGATTTTAAATGAGAATAATTCAAAATAATATTTCACAATCAAGTGCTGAGGTGGAAAAGCTGCTCCACGTTGTCCACAGTTCCTGTTGTCACAGAACTCAAAATCCATCAGGGGTTCCTCCAACAAACACTGAACACTGCTGAAAAGAAAAAGTAGTGGTACAGCCCTTTATTCTATTATAGACCAGAAACTGTACATGCTCAAAAGAGAGAGAGAAATTAGAAATTATCACCAGTAATTTTTTTTGATCAACATCAAGAAGAACTAAATGCAATTTTCACATAGAAAAGGCCATTACCTGACAGAAAATAAATCCATGAAAGGATGAAGCCTGAGCCCTTAGAAAATCATGTTAAGAATTATTGTCTCTATCCAATATGCACCATGGCAAGGACTCTGAGGCAGAGGAGTTCCTGAGAAGCCTCTCCGGAAAATGCAGCAAAATGTAGGGGCCAAGACACATATGTGATGCCAGGAGGGGCAACTGTAATAGGAAAGTAATTCTTAGGACCCATTGACAAATAATCCAAACCTAAAGAGGTTTAAAATAGCCTTGTAAACTGTCATTTCTGCTGGTGCTGGTGATCTGAAGCTTGAACATCTTTCATGAGGACACAATAGAGATGATCCTCAAAGCAAGGTAAATGGATAAATGGAAAGAAGCCATAAAATAAGAGAAGAAAGAGCTAACTGAAAGTTAATATATAATACAAGGCACCAGTACCAAAGTTAAATTTTGTTCTATAATGAATCTAACCTGCACTACACCTTTAATAAAAGAAGAAAGAGAAAGAAAAGAAGGAATGAAGGAAGAGGAGGATGAGGAGGGAGGAAGAAGATGAGGAGGAGGAGGAAGAAAAAGAAGAGAAGGAAGAGAGGAAGTGGAAGAAGGAGAAGAAAATATGCAAAATAAAAGTCCACACACCCTTGAAGAGGTGAATGAAAAACCATGATACACCCATACCATAGAATACATGCTAGCAAAAATATGAAATAGATAAACCTGTTATGTGAACAATGCCAATGACTTTCCAGAACATTACACTAAGTAAAAAAAGGTCAGTGTTAAAATGTTACTTACAGAATTACTCCACTGCCACAGCAATCTTGAAATAACAGAATAAAAGAAACAAAACAGATTAGTGATGGTCAGAAATTACATGAGGTTGGAGTGGAAAGGGAAGCAGTTGAAGATATATAAGTTACCATGAGTGATCTTTGAAGTAATGGAGTGTTCTGGAACTTGTACCAATGTCAATATCCTCTTTGTGATTTGTACTAATGAAAAATAAATAAACAAACATCCTAACTATGCATTGAAAAAAAACCTAGAAATTCTGAAGTTGGAAATGATAGCCAATGAAATGAGTGACTCACTGGAATACTCCACAGTGGAGTTGAGCAAGCAGAGCAATCAGTAAATTTCAAGATAAGTCATTGATCTATCCAGTCACAGAGGCAGAAAGAACAATAAACACAGGTTGATAAACCATGCAACATTAACAAGACACCAACTATCCATAATCAGAGTCCAATTTGAGAATAGGACAGGAAAAAGAAGAAGGGAGAGTACTTGAAAGAGGAGTGATAGCCTTCCTTTCAAATTGAATAAAAGACATGAAGCTACATAGCCAAGTAGTTTAATGAACTCTTTGCAGGATAAATGCAGAGATCCATAGATGTTCCTCAGAGGTGAACATTGCAACCAATTATTCTAAAGATGAAAAAAGGACATAATATAATAGAATATGCATTACATTTAAACATAGGTATGTGTGTCCCCACACACTAATATAATATACACAGATAAATGATAAGAAAGGCAAGTGAATAAATATAACTCAGTATTCCAGGTACCACAGAGTCAAGCAGAGAAGATGAAGAGCAGAGAGAAGTTTACAAAAACTTCCATAAGTAAAAATAGTGTCTTATTGCTTTCACTGAGTTGTAAGCAGACCATTGTACTTTTTAAATGCTGCTTACATGTTATATTTATTCTTTACTGCGCTGTATCTCATAAAACATTTCCTCCATAGTAAAAAAACAAAGCACTTTTTTCATGGAAAAGCAAAAAGAAAATCTACTTAAGGAGAATTCATTCAGTTTTTTTTTTTTTTTGAAAGGTCATGCTTATGGATTTAAAAAGAGAAATATAGAAGATCTTACTATCTAGGAGGGAGAAACTTCCTTTTTAACCTAAGCAGTGTCAGGCACAGATTTAAAAGACAAACCTTGTGAAGACATAGTTGACAGAATTGCTGATAGAAAGGATGCAATAATGCTGATATATTTTGTACCTGACTTATTATTGGGAAGAAAATGATGATCAAAGAGGCCTGCAGGGAAAGCTCTACTTGACAAGTGAGGTAAAGAACAGGGACAAGCAATGGAAAGACAAAAATGCTACAAGAGGACCGAGTCCCCAAAGCCATGGAAGATAAGGTATTAACAGTTTGGACTGGATCATTTCTGCCACCGTGAAGTGACTTTGAGGTCATCCACGAGTGTGAAATGCACAGGAATAATTTTTTCGACTTGAGAATGGCAAGGGTTTGGAACAGCATCTGTGGAAAATACAACAGGGAGAGAGCGACAAATATGAAGACTGCCTGTTACCACGAAGGGCTCAGCTGAGGTCGACGGCATGAGCTTGTGGGACAGCCAGCTGGCATGATGCATGACCTACTCTCGCAACCTTGGCTTTCACTGAGCAGTTATCAAGGTCGCAGATATTGTCGTACCCAAAATACACAGCACACACAGGAACTCATGTGCTCTATATAGAGACTAAATTGTCTGTTGAAGGCCTACTGACCATCTTGGAGCACAGCATAAAAGAGATGTTGTAGAACCCTTTATACCACTGTCATTTCTATGGTGACTAAATGTTCCTATCTAAGTAAATATTCTTTAAGATTTGTTTGGACAGAATTTCCAGGTAAACATTAAAAAGAGAGGTTAGTGGGATAAATCACAGACTCCTCCTGTTTTCCTCAGGTTTAGATGTCCCTCCAAAGCCTCATGCAGTTTTAGATGGTCCTTTTGGGGAGGTGGCTGAATCTAGCCTGAGTGACTGATTGCTAGTGCAGCTCTGGGTTTAAGGCTGCTGGAATCAAGGGTGTTGATAGCTAGATGAGCTCACCAAGTAGACTGGGACCACCCTATTCCCACTGCTTGAACAGAGGGTAAAGGAGGCAGAAAGACACTGTTAGGTTGCAGTTGTTGCTTTTGGTGTCCTTTGCTGCCATGAACTGCTTGCCTCCTGCCATGTGCCACCCTGCCTTCGAGCTAGCTAACTATAGGCTGATACCTCCACAAACTGTGAGCTAAATAATCATTTCTTTCCTTAATTCTGGGTGTCTCAGCAATGAGAAAAGTAGCCAGGACACCTCCAGAGCAGTTGACGTGGGCAGTGTCTCATCCTCAGGTCCTTTCCTTTGTGTGGGAGTCTCCTTCAGTCAGTCAGCACTATCGCTGGGGCCAGTGGCAAAGCCCTGTCTGTTTGCACAAAATGCTCAGGTTATAGTTACTGTGCTCTCTCCTTTAGTGTTATAACTGGCCTGGTAAGCAATATATTCCCCATTTTGTAACAGCAGCCAGATAAGACACCCTGTCCCACCCTGACACAGCTGCTGCAGCAAGGACTGCAGCCCACCTCGCTTCTCGCTGTAAGTGCTGCCATGTGACTTCCACTTCTCAAAGATTCTATCATCCCTAGTGCTTTGAGGAAGTTTGGTTCTTCTACAGCTTCTCCTATCTTTGAACCAGCCTCCAGAGAACACCCCACTCCTGAAGACACTAGTGTAACTAAAGCATTCCTGTTATTGTGAAAGGGATTTCTAAAGTATAATCAGATTTCTTCTTGCCCTGGAGAAATGAACAGTGTATCCCATTTTCAATACTTAACTTCGTAATCTCTGCAGAGCAAGAACCACAGTTGTTCTGAAACAACTTGTTTCAAAACCAAGGCACCTCCCATCCCAAGTCCTGCACACTTCTCATCAATACTAAGGACAGGAGCTAACATCCCTGTAAATATTTTATGCTTTGTCTTTTCAGTAATCTCACATTTCAAAGCTTTTTTTCCCTTCCTCCTTTTCTTTCTCTCATCTTTTCCTATAAACTGCTCCATCTTTGACCTAGAGGAGCTCCCCTTCATCCATCCCTCTTGCCCTTTCTTGCTCCTCTTACTGACATTCCTGGTAGAACAGTACCTTATGGTCCAACTGCTGCTGCTCTCCAGTGCCACCCACTCTCCAGGCTGCTTTTAGAAAGCCAGGGTGCTCTGAGAGGAGAGGAAAAAGTAAGAGATGGCTGTTTGTTGCCATTGCGGCAGTGTGGTCATGACATAAGAATGGTCTAAATATTGAAAAATACACCAGTTGGAGTACCTTCATGTACCATAGGAAACTTGTACACAGTTATCAAGGTACACACACACACACACACACACACACACATGCAGGAGTGCACACACACACACATGCAGTATGTAACTACGGTATCTTTTCCATAAGTATACAAAAGGTAAAATACCTTTCAAAGGACTTGTTCATTCCAGGTAACCTTGTGTAAGGTTGCTTTCAAGGAGGGTTATAGAAGAGAAGCAAATGACAAAAATAATAAACTTGCTCCAAGAATTGGCAGCATGGTTTTATATTGTTGAATTCCTACCATTAACACATGTACATAGTTTCTAACAATGACTGACAGACATTTGGAAAGAAAAAGTAAAAGTTGACCTGTAGACAGTTCAAACTTGCCATATGCTTGCTGTCACCGTGAGCAGTGTGTGAACCTCCCTAATTTATTCTCTAGCTGACTAACCTCATGGATTTTAAAGAAAATGAATATCTGTTTGTTTTTCAAATATGGCATTTTATTTTTCCTTATTACTTGTAAGTATGGACAGCAGAATGATTAACAGCTAATTTAAGATTGTTTTAAGGGAAAATAATGGGCTTTTCTACAGAACCCATCACAAATGTTTTCCACTTAAATGATTGCTTCGCTGAGGAAATTCTCAAGCAGTATTCGTAAGTGAAATTTCAGGGAAAAAAATTACGTCTTTCAACACATCTGAACAGAGTATTTAAAGGGAACTACTCATGTTTAGATATCCTGGCAAATTTAAATTGTGTGTATGAGTAAATATATGGCTAGAAATATTTTTAAAGTCTCACTAATTTTCCCCTTTGAAAATAATTGTATTGCTTCCCTTTTCAAATTTGTTTAAGCAACCAAACATTCACTTAACTGTCTTCTCTGTTTTTTATTCTTGAAACTTCCTTTCCTAAGCAATATTGGAAATGCAAGGTATGTTGCATAAAAGTGAAAAGAGGAAAATTTAGTATTTATTATTTGCAAATTTAATGTCCTTTTTTACGTAGGTATTTAAAGGCGAGTCTTCACCTTTCCCTATTTCAATCTAATAACTTGGATAGTCAAGCATTTTTATAGTAAAAATGTCATTGGAAATCTCAGTAAAGAAAATAAAGAGATTTATTAACTAATATGTAAATATCCTGGAACACGAACAAAGACTAGGGGTTGTACAATGCAGCTTTGGTCACTCCTGCTTTTATTGTAATGGTAGCTCTCAATAAACAAATTTGAATTGGTCAGTTAGTTACAGTGGTTATTTAGAAGTTATAGTGGATATTCTGCTTTTAAAGGTGCCGCATTTATGTCAAAATATTCTAAAAGAATTAAACCAACCATCTAGGATATTTATAACCTTTAATTATTTTATAATAAAATATTCTATTGCTTGCATTTTAGCAAACTTTATTTTTCTTCTGAGGACTTTTAAAACATGAATCATGACATTACAAACGTAAACACAATGCAGTAGGTCATATAAATTAAGCACAAAAATAGATTTAAAGTGTTCTGATCACAGGCCTGTGCTCATTTTCATTCTGCCGGACATAAGCCTTAGTTAGCAATAACAGAAAGACGAGCTGCAGCTCTGCCAGTGACGTCTCACTGGTCACGTATGGCAGGTCTTTCTCGTCCTTCCAATTCCCAGGGCTGGGAGCGTGTGGAGGACGCAGTGCTTCTGCTCAGGCACCCTGAGGTGCTCCGTTCAGCTGTAGACGCAAAGCTGCGGGCATCTGGCACCCTTCCACAGGGAGCTGCAAGCTCCACTCCGCCACATTGCAAGCTTCCTCAGGCAGCAGATGTCTTCTAGCTGCCGCTCAGGTCTCCAGCTCTACCAAGCCACCTGGACAGCATGTTCATCGTCCTGACAATGGTTCTGTTGCTTCTTCAGAAAGATTGTACTTAATTTAATTTTTCTCTGAATTCCTGAATGGCCTGTAAGAGTATTATATGAAATAAGACCTCATATTACAAAACTTCATATTCAAATATAAAAAGGAAATGTGAAATCCTACACTCTTCTTTTTTCTCCAACTTCTGCCATTCACCTTTTATACTTCTATATCAAATTTTATATCTTAAAAACTGCTCTTTCTAAAGAGTAGAAAAGTTAAACAACTAACAATTAAAATGCTCACCCTTGTGCATTACAGACAATATCAAACTTTAACTTGCTTCTACCAAAACTTTAAACTGTGAATGCAATCCTCTCAGAACATTACCATGAAAACATTCTGACTTTTTCGGCTGCTAAAGTGCTACTTACAGTACCATTGTGTATGTTTGGTTTAAAAATAAGGTTGATAATGATAATGTTTTTCCATAAGATGATCTTCTACTTTTTAATGATACCCGTAGTTTCCCCTACATAAATGACTAAATCCTTACAGAATTTCTGTCTTGATTAGCACTCCTGCTAGTAAAATTTCACATACTAAATCAGCACCAGCTGTAGCAAGCAAGAAAGAAAAAGGCAAGTGTAAATGTTCCATATGCCCCATCAAATTGGCATCTGTGTCAGTAACCCTTTTTTAAAAAAAACTATTGTATACATACATTCTCTTAAGTGTTTTGTTCACAGAACACTGCTAACAAAATTCTTTCTGTCGGCGTATCAAGGAAAGAGGCTGTCCTGAGTATCATGCAATGACAAAAACCCCACAATTTCTCCTTAACTCTCATGGCACGGCTGCAGATATACCTGAACATCCTATTTATGTTAGTTACTTCCAGTTACTGAACCTTTATTTTGACATCTGTTCCCTGTAATGTGAAACCACTGCACTCTTTGAAAGCTGCTCTACAGTTGGAGTTTAATTGGCAGCAAAGCCAAACTGAGTCAGAGAGATAACAGAATTATTTTGGTCACCTGGAAGATATCTTTGAGGCCGGGCTCAAAACAAATAACCTGCTGTGTGGTGGGAGGCAGACCAGGTGAGATTACATTCATCTCATTAGCCACATTTTCTTCAAATTATGAAGTACCCTTCTGCAGATAAACACTTAGATATATTAAAAATAACCCCAAGGTATACCTAAAAAGCTAAATAATGTTAGTTTAGGTAGTTTTCAATAATTTACCTATGGGCAGCAATAGCCATCAGAAAGCTACAAAGAATACCCTAATTCAGTTGTCTACATACAAGGAGTGTTAGTAGGGTATGTCCACAGATAGCCATCTCACAGGTTTAAAGTACTTTTTCACCATGGAAATTCTTTCTGCCATTGAAATGTACTTGGTGAAACCAGTGCAGGAGACAAGCACTACCTCTATGCTTCAAGGCGATCGTTGACTCCTGCCTATGTCTCCTTACACATATTGATGTTATTTACTTACATCTCTACCATTCTTGATTTGATTGTTAGCTCCTTGAGAGTTAGGATGGTATCTATGCAGATATCTGTATCTACCAACGTGTCAGAGCTTAGTGGACACTCCCTAAACATTTGCTCTCATCACAGTGGTTAAAGGATGCTAAAGGTTCTGGCAAGAGGTAAATGACCTGGAAGTACACAATTTTCCCACCTGAATTACCCCAATTATAGAAGGATGAGAATATCCTTTGCTTCCCTGAAGTTGCCCGACTACATAAATATATTTTCTTCAAATGTAACCCTGAGGCTACTAAGATTTAGTGAAAATGACACTTGATGGCTCTATATGTAGAACTGAAAAGACATTTATTTTAGTTATAAGTTCAAAATCTCTTGAGGCAGTGAGATGTAGCTTAATGTGAAGGCCCTGGATTTAATCTCCAGTACCTGTCAAAAAAATAAATTTTAAAAACTTCTTGGATCTTGAAATTCATTTTATCTTTCTTATATGCTCGTTTCTTTGGGGTTTTGTGGTGCTGGATACAGAATCCAGGGCCATGTGAAGGACGAAGCCACCCCTCTATGGCTACACATGCTAATGCTGTCCTCCCAGCACCAACTCTATTTTATGTAAGATTTTATTGAATAGTTTAGATGAGAGTATGCAAGAAAATTTCATAATTCCAGTATATTTTGTAAGTTATAAATATGAAAATGCTATTAAAACATGTATCTTTTCTCATGAGGCAGTAGCATCTATCCCCAGGGCTATGAGTGTTCAAACAAAGCTCTTGGCCCCCTCTTGGGGAAACCTAGTAGGACTTCCTGCCCAGGGAAGTCTGGAGAAGCTGATCTAGCCTTTATGCACAATACTTGATATCTGACTATAGTTACCAGCTCTACAGTGATGGTACCACTGTAAACGATTACACCTGAACATATTCTTAAATCATTTGGTCATATGGTTGGTAGTAGCCATGATTTTTTTAATGCATATTTCTACTACTCTGTACATTTCTTTAAAAAATACAGTTCTCATTTTTGTATTCGCAAATATCAGTACAATGATCCAGAGTGGGTATTTTTAGATGACTTGTGTTTCTATTCTATTTCTTTGAATGGTCAACTTCTTACTTGACTATCTGCATACTTACTTGGTTGGTAGTCTCTATTCCAAGGTCTGTATCCAGCACACTTATTTTAGTTGTAGTTGTATGCATGATAAATTACACATTGATAAGGGACTCCCACAAATGACAGAGAAATATAGAAATGAACTTGGAGAATCAATCTATCAAGAAGTCCTTTCCAAGCGCACTTTATGCATACAAATCTTACTACACTTTGTTGTGTAGAGTCATGAACCCAAAAGAAGGGTAATCCTTGTGCCACAGTCTGGCATACAGGTAACTGCCTGGTTGATCTCTGCCTGTTAAATATTCTGAACATCAAGTTTGGCTTCAGTGCTGGGTGATTTGTGATTCTGATGAGAAGAGGCCATGTAATTATAATCTTAAAATAATTAAGCAATGGATAATGTGTGAAAAACAAGAGGTTTTATACAATGTCAACAAGAAGTTTATGGAACTGATCATGATTAGAAGACAGTTTGGGAGGTAGTGACGTATGGAATTTTAATTTGGAGTACTGGTATTCATACTTCAAGGTGATGCGTTTGGACTGCTTTTATAATCCCAGACACTCTGTTCACTAAAAGCTACCTCATTGCATGCCCACGCTGTTCACGTGGGGTAGTTACTTGCCGGGCCACCACCAGGTCACACACTATTTAAAGCACTACTTTATTTAAGACAACTTTCAAGTGTTTCTTCTCCTCTCCTATCTATGATTGCCCCATTTCAGCTTGCCATAGAGCAGCTGTTTCGGTATCCAGCATTTATCCATTCTCCACATGCACCCAGCCCAAAGGGATTGTTAAGGAGATCATTGTTTTAATTCTGGCTATATTCCAGGCCCCCATTATTAGTGATCCTGTCTTAACATTTACTGTTCAGTTTGGCTCACAGGTGATGTTGATTAAATTGGAAATGCCATCTGGGGTGGGTTTTCTTCTGGTAGACGCATTCAAGCCTGAGCACACCTACTGCTTCATTTTGGTCTGAGGTTTTATGCCACATTTGATGGCATTCTGGATACAGTCTTTTGCAATCTGGGCTTGACTCCTGGCTTATTCATTTAGTAGCTGTGTGAAATTGGGCGATCTACTTCACTATCTGGCATCTTGTTTTTAGTGTATTGTTTTCCTAATGAATAAAGCAGAATAATCATTAATTCTTCCTTAGTTTCTTGAGAATTTTTAACTGTTTACTAGGCTGCCCCTCTTTGCCTGGCACAGTGCTAATACAGAGAAACATACATATGTAAAAATCTGACCAGAGTAGATAAGAAATAAATAGAAACATGTTGATATTTCATGTATTGTTCATAAAACATCTCTCTGTGCCTGCAGATCTGAGCAAAGAGCTTTGGAAAGGGGATGGTAAGATTATCGAACTAGATATTAAAAATCAAGCATGCCAAACTATGATTTCATTAGTTTAATCAATAAAAATACTCATGTGAAAGCATTATAGTAGAAAATGCCCCCAACCCAACAGTGTGCATCAGCTTGTTAGTTGCTCCGGTAACAGTGCCTGTTCCAGGTCCAGTTGCTCTTTTCTCTTAAACATGGCTGGCTACTATGATATAAAGCTGCTCACTATGGTGCACAGGTTTAAGCCCAGAGTATCAGGCCCTGATCTCTGATTATCTAAGCCTTTTATTGGATGAGCAATCAGGAAGTACAGAGGCAGAATGGCTTATTAGGGTCTGATACTCTGGGCATGATTCTGATTGATGCCTGTCAACATAAATAATTCTACCTCCAAATCCTAGGCGTCAGCTGGGAAGACCAACTGTGCTGACCTCTTTGGTCACTGGTCATGGCCCTAGTGGACTTAGCAAGGACCTCCCAGGTTCCAGGGTGAAAGCCTGCCCTGGAGATTGCTTGAGTCCCCTCAGAGGTCTGGAGGAGGATTTCTGGCTCCCCTCTTGAGTATCTCATCAGATTCCAAAGGGAAGAAGATACAATCTGTCTGTCTATCCATCTACTTGTCTCTCTGCCTGTCTGCTTCCAGTAAAACCTCCAGGTGCACCTGCCTTAGTCAGTCCTTCATGTTCAGCTAAAGCAGAACAGCTTGATCAACTCTTCTTAGTTAAGGCCATCCACAAGGAAAAGGGATTGGAATGTTTGCCTCTTTAGTGCCTGCTGAACAAATGTGAGAGTGAAAGGCATGGACAGCATAAGCAATAGAATGTTCTGTCTGTGCAGCAAGACTGGGAAGTATTGGTCATGGCGCTGATTGGTCCTCACCTGTGGTGATGAGCATGTGCATAAGAAAGGCCTCATATGCACCCTCATTCAGAGGTACACAACATACGCCATGGGGAGATAAAATGGGAACAAATTAGATAGAACCCATAGCCCTCAGCTACAGGAATAGGAACTTTTATGAAGTTAAAAATGAAACCAAACAGCTCCCTGCATCTCAAAGAAAAAAAGGCCCAATCTTCCAGAAAATTTCTCCTTACCCCCAGTAGCCATCACTGCTGCTGCCAAAACCTATGTCTCTCTGCTTTGGACTCATCCACATCCAGCCAAGTGAACTGGTTCCACTGGTCATTGCCTGGCTCCAACCATGGCGACCCTCTCTCTACAGCCTTCTTCCTATTACCTCTCTCAGCAGATGGCCTCATCTGTCACCTATCCACGATGACTGTCAGCAATTCCAAATTCCACATTTTGACTGAGGAAAAAGTGGCCTGCCACCCCTGTCAAATGAGTTGTACCTTGTCAGGCCTGAGTAGATCAGACAGACCAAGTTCTAGCCCCCAAGAGCCCACAGTCCTTGCAAAAATCAGGGGCAAACCTGAGACTTTCAGTAGACAATAAAACAGAACTCTCTTCCTTCAAACATTCCCTCTGCAAAAAGTTACCATCACTGGGCAACTAGGACTTCCGCCTCTGACCCCTGCCACACACAGACCTATAGCATGGGAGGACATTGCCTTTACACCAAGCCAGTCAGTCTCCCTATCATTTAACCCTGAACATTCAACTCTGACTTTTCCCTAAGGGAAAAGATGCCTGTGTCACCCTGAGACAGCTAAGCACAGTACTGAAGTTCTGAAAACTCCCCTCCCAGGGCTATGGACTAAAGACTTGCCTCTGGACCTGGGACATCAAACCCACAAGGCTGCCAGAGAGGCTCTTAGATTCAGTTCAAGCCAGAAAAGCATCATCCTATTCTGCCCCACAAGCAGCCCAAGTCCAACTTGCCTCCTCCTTGCATTCATCAACCCCAAGCTGCTCAGCCGGCCACCATGCCAGCACTACCCGTTCTGGGTCCTGTACCACAGCCTCCTACTCTGCAGTCAGCAACTCTTTCTGACGCCACTTAACACTGACAAATACTGCTATTCAATTGGTGGAGCCCAAGCACAGTTAAAGTCAAAAGTCTCCACCAGTGTGGTTGATCCTGATGGTTGGCTGAACACCGGCCTCCTCCAAGTGCATCTAAACTGGGGCTGCAATGTGACAGAGGGCCATGAAGCTTTAGACCAGTACTGCCCTGCTGTTCTGGCAGACAGACCTCAGAGTGGGAGCAGGAAGCCAATCCTGCTCTAAAGTCTAAAGTCACTGAAGCTCTCACTGAAAAGAAATTCTGTGAGATCCTGTGAGATCGAGGGTGACTTAATCAAACATGAACTCCTGTACATGCCTCAGTGCCTTATACACTCCTGGGATGTGATCGGCCTCTTCCACACTCAGGTCCTCTATCCTAGACTTGATATTGACTCTGTTTATACCCTGGGAGAAGAAGGGCACTGGCTTCTATATTTTTACTCAGACTGTCAGTCCCTGGGAGCACCAGTGGCCCCAAGGGCTGCCTCTCCCTTGGCCTCAGTGTTCTCACACCACTGTGCTGATCAAGACAGCACACAAGCTCACCTTAGGATGAGGTCTAACTGTCCAGGTGCCACACGCTGCACTGGGATGAACTGTCCTAGAAAGTGGACCCATGTCAGATGCCGAGTACATGCTGTTCAGGAATAGAAGTAGCTCTATTAGGAATAAAGTCCAACAAACTAGAGATGCTGTGGTCACCTTGGACAAAACTAGTTTGGCCAAAACTCTCCTGTAGAGATGATCTGTATAGCAAACTACTGTTTGAAAACCTGCCACTAATGGCATAAAATAATCTGAGGTCCAAGCCCCATCCAGGGATCCATTTGACTAAAAACCTAGTATTCCAAGAAGATCTGAGCCTGACCTGGCCCTACAATTTGTTCTGCAGGCTTAAGTCACTGTGCTGCCACCTGTACCCCCGAAGGCAGTTCAAGCTTCAGCATCTGTGTCACCAGCCCTGACCTCCCATTCCCTAACTGTATTGAGAAGAAAAGTCTATAGGGTCCTGCTGTAAGAAGGCGTCCCTAGATAAGGCCTACCCTTGATCACTGGCAGTGACAAAGAGCCCACGTCTGCAGCAGCACAGAGGTAACTAAAAAAACTAAATAAATAAAACTTACATCCAGCTTGTAACCAGTTAAAAGGCCAGCCACACTTGTAGAGATTCCTGCAGACACGTGTAACCCAGGTAAACATGAACTATCTCTACAAGTTTCAGAGACCCACGCTTAAATTCGCTGTGACTTTCCCTGGACAGCTCCCCTGAGACTCACTGTGAAGAGACAGTGCAGGCATGACCAAAGCCTGAGGATATCATTCCCACAGTAGGTCTGCACCTAGTCCGCTTGACTCTACCTTAATTTTTGTGACTTTTAAGGCTGCTAATCCCTGTCTTTGCTTCCCTGCCCCTGCTAGCTTTGATTTTTATTAACTGACATGAATCTTCCTTATCCTAGAACATGCTTCTCCACCCCTTGGTAGCTATTTTTGTTTTGTTTTGCGTTTTGTTTTTTTTTTTTTTTTGTCTTGAACTATATGGACATTCACCTCAAGAAAACAGAACAATCAAACAATTAAGATTTGATGAGTGTCCCAGGCACAATGGACACTGTCCTAGGTCAGATTAACTCCCTCACTTCCTTGCTAGAGTAATGTTACAGAACAGACCAGCCTGAAACAACTAAGGAAAACACTCTAAGATGACAATCTTAGGGACCTTGGAGAGGTCCCATGCTAGAATCACTGACAACCCTAATGCTACTGCAGCTAGTTGTCTCAGAAGGTCAATGTAACACGCCCAGCAAAATTTTAGCAAACTAAAAGAGGGGGAACGTAACAGAAGATGCCTACCAAGCTAGCATCTTGCCCAGGTAATAGCTCCTGTTCCAGATCTGATCGCTTCTGGTCTCTTGGAAACAGTTGGTTAGTGTGATGCATAGCTGGTTACTATGATGCACACTGTATAAGCCAATCCAAACTGAAAAGCCACTGTGCCTCTGTACTTCCTGCTTGCTTATGCCATATAAGCTCTAGACCACAGAGACCTTGGCCTGTACTCTGGAAATGATCCCAGTCAGTACCCACTGATGTAAATAAATCTGCCTCCAAATCTGGGGTGTCTTTTCAGTGTTTCTTTGCTTCTACAGTAACACATAACAATTTCACATCTAATTATGAAGAGGCAAATAAAGCCTACACAAATTACCTCCTTTATATTATTTCATTAATCTAAGTGAAATGGCATTAGGTAGGTGTACTCTGAGCATCAAATAGCAAGGTGGGAACATGCTACACACCCAGTAGCCTCACTTGAGCATGTGTGTCTTAGTACGCTGTGACAAAAGCAAAATGAATGGGAAAGCATGGTGGAAATGAAAAGCACCCATAGTAAGAGGGATCCCTCCAGCACTTACTTTAGCTCTTGTGATGGCCTATGCTTAAGCATGGATGCTTTACATGCATTCCCTCATTTAATCCTCAGAACCCCCAATCAGTGCAGCTCTAGAGGTGAGCCATATGGGAAGGCCCGTGTTTGACCACTTTGACCTATAATAATGTCGATTTTGAGTGGTCCATCCTGTTATTATTTTCCTAATTTACACATGAGGAGATGAGATGGAGAGAGGTTAAGTAACTTACTCAAGGTCAGCGAGTTAGTAAAAGATTATATTTTTCTAATTATTTACAGACCTTAGTTTGTGGGGGCTCTTATATTACAATCATCAAAATCCAGTATATCTGGCTTTAGCAAGAAAAATAATTTATTGAAGGGATATGGAATTGCTGCGGCAACCAAGTAGAAAGCTGGAATTTTATTATTTCCAAAACCCACTGTTTCTCATCACTGCATGCCCCGCCGCCACCAGTCCTGGATGAATGCAGAAGCCTTCACACTAGTCCCCTAGCTTTGACCTTCACTATTCTTAGGCTAATGGAGAAATAGATGATGCTGAAGTGTATTTCACCTAATGTTATTGCTCCTCTTAAACCTTTTGCTGGCTGCCATCCCTCTTAGAATCGACGCAACACCTTCCCTCTGCTCTCTTCGCCCTCTGTGATCTGCCTCAAGCCTCCCTGACGCTCCTGCTTTCTCTGGGAAGCACACACATAGCAGCCCAAGGTGCAGTCCTACTCCACCTCAGGCCTCAGTGCCTGAGCGCTTTCCCTCTCTGGGGCATCACCTCCTAGAGGCCTTCGTGTGTGTGTGTGTGTGTGTGTGTGTGTCTGTGTGTGTGTCTGTGTGTGTGTCTGTGTGTGTGTATTTTACGGAAGGGTCTCAGGGTCCCACTACTAGATCAGACTCATAGTGATCCTGCAGTTTACAGCCCCCAAGAGCTGAGATTACAGGTGAGTGCCACCACGCCCAGTCTCAATCCTTGTCTCAGAGTGCCCGCGGCGGGGGCAGGGCCAGCAAGGCAGGCCCTGAAGTTGAACCCCAGCCCCTGCTCCTGCTTGCAGGCGCTTTAATCCACTGAGCTATTTTGCCGGCCCAGAGGCCTTCTTCAAGAGCTATTTAACCCAACCACAACAGAGAGCTCATCTTCCCCCACCCTTTATTTCTCTCTTCTTTGCATTCATCGTTGACTGATATACTGATTTGTCTTTATTATTGGCCATCTTCTGGAAACACGGGACAGAAATATCTTACTATTTTGAACAGATCTTGGCAAATAAATATTTGCTAAATAAATGAATGACTGAGGCTGAGCTTGGAAAAGTAAAGCATAACAAAATTAGATCTCCAAAGGTCCACAAAGCTCTGACCACTCCTTTTTCCTTTCTTGTGATGCTAGGATGGAACTCAAGGCCTTGTGTATGGAGGCAAGTGCTCTACCCCTGGACCACAAGTACTGTTTTTTAGTTGTGTTTGAAAGTCCACTTATTAGGGCTGACCAGATAGCTCAGCGGACTAAAGCAATTACTTAGGCAGGCTCAGGGGCCAGAATTCGATTCCCAGCATGCCATGCAGGCCCCGCCCCCGGGGCCCGCTGAGATTGCAACTGAGACTGGGTGTGGTAGCGCACACCTATAGTCCCAGTATTTGGCAGGCTGAAAACAGGAGGATGACTACAAGTCCAATCTGTGTAGTGAGGCCCTGTAAACCCTACCCTAAATATATTAAAAAACAAAAGAAAAAAAAAGTCTACTCCAGGTCCATATCCATTCCTGGTCAGAACAGAGTAGGACAGACAGAGCAAGGTTACTAAAGAAAGGCAATCAGCTGGTGTTACTATTCTTAACATAAAACAAGTAAATTCCATAAATTGTGCACCCCACAATTACACATGCTTATCTTCCAAAGAAAAAAGAAAACTGTATGTATCTTTTGTATGGATTTTGAATTATTAGTAAGGATTTCTATTTTATTTTAAAAAAGAAAAATGATCACTTTTTGATATTTCACTTATTTTTCTTGAAATAAACATATTGTTTTTACTTATACAAATGTAATTTTTGAAAATAGAGGCTGGGGAGCTAGCTCAGTAAAATAAGTGCTTGCCTGACAAGTGTAAGGGCCTGAGCTCAATCTGCAGTACCACAAAAAAAAAAAAAAAAAAAAAAAAAAAAAATTGGATGATCTCAAAGTATGTAATACATAGCTACCTTAACTGAATTCTGCACTAGCTAGAATAGTATTCCAGGCATTGCTCTATAAGCTGCTATTTACTCCCTATCCTTCATCTCAAATGACTTTATATCAGCTCTTTGTGCCACATTGGTCTGCCTTATTTCATTTAGGGGCTATAGAGTATCATTTACAGGAAAGTATCTTAACTTATTATACCAGTCCTTAGATGGTGGCTATTTCTATTAAAAACAGAGCTGCTGATATCCTTATGCATAAATAGGCATCTGCAAAATAAATCCCAAGAATTATAATTATTGAGACAAAGTAAAAATATATTTTACATATTACTAGGCTGTACAATAGAAAAATGTATAATAATGTATTATGCCCCATCATCAATGCATGATAATGCACTTTGAGGTATTTACCATTACTTTGGGCTTTTCTGGGGGGGTTGCTTTGGTTTTATAATGTTAGCTATCAAACCCAAGGTGTTATCCCATCTTTTTTTTATTTTATTTTATTGAAGTACAAATATCAATGAGACAGTTTTAAAACACTTTAACAAGATGGATTTGATAAATTAATACACTGCAAACTGTTTTCATAATGCTTTGATATTGTACAAGGTGCATACATGATATTGTACTTACAGACATTATTATAGCAGATGGCTCTTATCAGTAAATTGAGAGTGTAGCTGTTTACGTATCTCATTTTTTATACCTGAATTATATCAAAGATTCAATAATTAATACTTTCTACCTTGTTATTTTCCTAGTGGTTGTCCATAGTACTAGAAGCCGACATAATATCCTGTCCAATCACCATTAGTTCAAATCTTGTCTCTCATAGAATTATGTAGAAGCACGGTGTATCTATCCAACTGTACTGTCCATACACACACATCACGATTCTTCCTTTCTATACCCTTCCTTTGTCTACACCTGGATGACACAGAAAAAGGATCTACAGAATAAAGTACAGGATTACAAGATAAACCCTGAAGGGACTTTACTGACCTCATCAGAAACAAAAACTACATGTTTTGGTATATAGGTCTTGCTCTATCTAGGTCTTAACCATCCATCAGAAAAGTATAAAAATGAGATATACAATGTGGGGCCATAATAATAAGTTGAGCTTTAAATGGCTACAGTCGACAACTTCTTCAGATAACTCACTGTTGTTGTGGAATGCTGGACTGTGTTGGCTTGTGTCATTGAATTCAGGCACTTATCCCATCTTTGCCATTCTAATTGAAGGCAGAAAATCTATTAGTATATCTATGAATTCTAGAATCTGCATATCTGATCTTACACAAAGCTACTGTCATGGAATTGGAGATAAGTCACAAATTAGTGCAGAGCTGACCTAAGTGAACAAAGTTCCAAAAATAGCAACCTACAGTGTTGCCCAGCAGAACAGCAGCTATTGCAACACAGATATGTCTAAGGTGAAACTTTCTTTCAACATTTTTAGTAGTACCAAATGCTATTTGAGGTAGATAAACGGGTATAGAAACTTTATATCTGAGAAATCAAAATAAGCCATACATGGCAACGATAACAATACATCCCCTCCACTCTCTACCCTGTTTTCCTTGGCACACAAAGATAATTATTCTTCTAAATTCAATTCCACGTCTACATTCTGCACAGCACAGAGTCCCCTGCAGCCACTACAAACTCTAGAATAAAAAGGCGAAATCTACTTGTCATCCCTAAACAAAACAATGGTTTAGCTGGACAAATGGAATTCAGAAGATTATTGTGGGCCAAGTACCTTTTAGAAAGAGTTGAAGTGCAGTGACCCGTGATCATGATTTTCAAATCATCCATCAAAGAGTCTAATAAGTACCAAAGAGGGAAAAAGGTTCAATCCTGAAACGTTGCAGTCTGTGCCTCATGAAAATATTAAACAGTAAATTCAGAAAGATTCTGGTCAGAACTTTGCTGGTGGAAACATTGATCCCAGGATCTCTTTTTCTGGGTGCCTCTAGAATAGTGACAATGGGATCCAGAATCTTTGTGTAGTAGAACTTCAAAGACAGTGATGGAGCAGAATCCATCATCTCAATACACTTCCAATTGGCTAAACCATAATCATATGGCTGAACCCAGAGCATGCAGGGAAATGTAGTTCACTAAACTACATTTTTCTGCGATGAGCCCCACATGTCTGACACAGGTACACAGAAATAATTTTATTTATTATAAATCTAGTCACGACATTTAATTACTTAAATTTTTTTGTAGAGCAGATTGTGATACACAAGCCTATAATCTCAGCACAGGAGAGGATGAGGCAGGAAGATTACTATGAATTACACAGCAAGACTGAATTACATAGCAAGACTCTTTCACAAAAAAATAAAACTAAATTCAGGAACACAGTTCCAGTGAATGTCTATGGGTTCTCTATCACCTAATTCCTCATTTCTACATATGAAATTATTTTGTGCTAATGACTGGATTCATAAGACTCTGAGTATTGCAGTGGCAAAGAGAAATGCAAAAATGCCACCCAGGATTTGGAGATTGATTTACTTAAAGTCAATTTATTTGAGCGCCAAAAAAATTATTTAACAGATTTATTTGACCTCTAATAATGTCAGGCCCTAAAGGCTCATGGAGGAAGGTTTCTGTGGGCTGCAAAGGGGACATACAGAAGCAGAATGGCTTGTTAATTTGGGAATTCTTCACACAACTTGTGTCATAATCACCAGCAGTTTTTGGTATACAGAATTAACAGGAACTGTAACAGGAACTGAAGTAAACTGGAGGTTACCTGGGCAACTAACAGAAACTGGAGTGTACTGGCTGGGGGGCATTTCCTGCTGCACAATGAAAGCTGGAACTCCGTAGTTTAATTCACTTCTTTAGGCATGTAATGTTCTCTCCAGTGATTTCCAATAACTTCTAAACATCAAGGATTCCTTTAATTATTTTTCTTCAAAGAGCCTATGTTTCCAAATAATTTGTCTGCTGAACCACATATACAAAGCAACACTTCTATGATTTTTTATATGTCAATAATAACAAACAATGTCACTGTGTTTGGAAATGGGAACTTTCTGAAAGTGATTAAGTTTTCATGGGGTCGTGGTAGTGTGGCCCTAATCCGATAGGGCTGCTACTTTTTAAGAAGAAAAAGATCTATGTTTGCTTGCAGTAAGACCATGAGGGAGCACTTCAACATGTTGCTGCCTTCAACAAAGAGAAAACTTCAGCCTCCCAAGGGCTAGGATTACAGGCGCGCCACCAAACACAGTCTCAATCGCCATCTCAGCGTGCCCCGGGGTGGGCCCGCACGGCACACCAGTGATCAAACGGGCTGCTGTTCTCTTCCTAAGCAGGTGCTTTAGCCCGATGAGCTATCAGGCCTGCCCTCTGTAACACCTTTTTTTGCATGAATCTAGTTCTCTGAGTAACTGCTTTGAAGGTAATGATACTCAGTGTAATACTTTTTATTATCTTATTTTTGATTTTGAAATTTCATTTTGTTCTTCCATAAAATAAAAAAATTAAAATGAATTAGTACATACAGATACAGGAAGAGCTATGGAGGTAAAGTGCCATGGTCACTCAAAAGGCAAAAAAAAAAAAAAAAAAAGGTTCAAAAACATATTTTGCAGCATTGCTGGTTGTTGACGTTTGCCTTGACTGTCTTTCTCCTCCTTCATGTATGATTTTCACACATGGATCATTAGTCTGTTTCTTTGTGACCAGTATGAGCTTTAAGAATGCAGAGACCATTAGGAAGCAGGTTTCAGCGTTCCCATTTTTATAATAAATATAAACACACACTTCTCCAGGACGTTTTACGCCTGCCTGCAACAAAAACAGCTGAACAGATTGTGATGAAATTCAGAGACTGACAGTCTGACAAAAAAATCCCTTTTTGTCTAAAATCTGGCTTCCATAGGTTTGTGCAAATCTAAATATTTGATTTTGCACTGGAAAAGGAGCCAGTCTTATGTACAATTTATAAAATAAATGTGTAGATACATGTTTTAAAATCTCCAAATTTTGTCAACACATACTGCCCAACTTTAAATTCTTTTCTCCCCCACTTTTTCCCCCTGTGACTCGAGTATGTTTTTTCCCCTTGGTTTTTAAAGCTTTAACTGTATTTATCTAATAAGAATCCTTTTGCAAACCAGTGTTTCAATAATGATTTAACAGTAGTTTCGGTGTCAAATTGCCCTTTCCTCAGCAGGGAGTTTTAAGCCTAGCTGTATTATACCTCCAAGACACTCAGGAGCTGGAGTTGGGAGATAGAATATTTTCTTTGAAGTTTGTCTTCATAGCACACCAGGATGCAAACAAGTTTCAGTTACACAGCATCAAAACAATTCCATCACAGAGTGACCAGGGCTAAATATTGTACCAAATTTTTTAATTACAGCTTTGTGATCCTGGCTACATGGGGTTAGGCTAAAAAGTCTAGTATCAACACAGAACTCCTTGTCTAAACATGGCATTTGTACTTTGAAATATTTTTTGCTTATTGGTTCCAAATCTCTCTTTGATAAGTCATAATCACAATTTTAAAAAACTACAGAAAAATTTTAGTATTTCTGATAAATTTAAAGGCTATGCTTTCAGTAATCATTTCTATAGTATGTGATAAATTATATATATATATATATATATATATATATATATTAAAGATGTGTATTGTGTCAGTGATACATTATGAGCAACCTATTATATGCACGTAGATTTCTCTGTTTATGTAGCATCCCCGTTACTATTTCTTTAAAGGATTTCTTAGGAATTTCTGGTTTTAAAAGTTGGACCTTCTCCTTTTATAAGTTTTCTAAAGCTCATATATGACTTTTTCCTTTCTTATTAATAGCAAAGAGAAGCAAAAAGGAAAAGCCACACCCAAAAAGCAAATATTTAAAATTAGAATAAGAATGAATAAATATCATGTGGATTGTGGAAATTTTATTTTAAAAATCATCATTCCTACAATGTCTACCAATTCCAGACCTAGACAACTTTCATCCTCTAATACCTTAGAAAGAAAAGTTTAGCTAAGTGTAGTCAAGAAAGGGGGGCATTCACCATTCGACGTGTGTTCACGAAGATTCCTAATTATAAAAATAAATATCACTCAGGCCATATTTGGAAGAATAATGAAGACAGAGAGTTCACTCTCCGGATGAAGTTGAGCAGATCAAGTCATTGACCTGCATTCGGTGGAACCCTAAACATGGTGCCCCTTCTTCTGAAGTAATGCATATTCTTCAAATGGCAAGGGAGCACAGGCTGCTGTTTGATGCTGCTGACATTGAAAATTTAGGAGAACAGAAATCCCATCATTTTTCATTTGTATGCAAATTCATCTGTTTCAGAAATTAACCCCTGGCCCCCACGTCAGTTTTCATCGCCAGGAATTTTCTTGGCCAGCACCACATGGTACATAGTCTTGTCACTATCCTGAGGTCAGTAGGCTTGCCTAGTTTAAAAATAAAACCACTACCACCAAAATCATAATGGTGCTTTGTTTACCCTCGTTACTGGTGAATAGAGAGCAAGGGAAGAAGAGGATTATTGTAAAATGCACATCTTTAATGGCCAGAGGCATTGAAATGCAAACCGCATGTTACTTTGGTCAAACAACTCTCCATGCCCACTTCTGGCAGTGCTGAGGTAAAGCCGGGACAATAGATCAATCCTATTACCCTCTCTCTCAGTCAGGTCTTCAACTGTTAAAAAGTTCCTTTGTTACTTTCCACCTCAGACAAATGTCATCATCTACATGTGAAGGGGAGAGGGGTGATTGAGGTTCTTAATTGATGTGGATTTAATTATGCTAATTTAGACAGCTGTGAAGCATTTCAGTGTAGCTACATAATAGGGAGAGCAAATACAGGTGCCCTTCACTGTAGAGGCTTAATATTTAACCCAGGTAACTTTAAAAGAAAAAGAGTTCAAAAGCTTGGACAATTTAACATTTGTAGATTTGATGCTCACCTATGAGATGAAATATTTAACAGGCTCTACATATTCATTTCTAAACTCATTCTTGATTAAAAGTCCCAGATCTGTCTGCAATTACAATGGACAGTTTTAAATAGTGGTTTTATCAAGAGTTGATCCAACCTTGTACTAAATACATTTTTTAAAAAAAGAGTTAATTCAAGATAACACTAAACTAGAATTGGGAAATTAAAAATGACCTTTATTTCCATCTCTGAGAGAAAAACTGCACAATGAAAACAGTGATTTTTAAAAGTAGTAAAAATTTGTAGATTTATTTTCTTAAAAAGCAGTATTTTTTGAACTTTGATGACAAGGTGAGTTTCCCTTCGCATGTATCTGACAGGACTTCAGTCAGTAGATAAATTATACTCATGTAAATCTTTACATTTCTGTCAAATGCCATGTTTGGGTTTTTTGTTATGGTTGTTGCCGTTTGGTTGCTTGATAGGATAACAGAAATCTCTTTTAATTATTTTGAGTCTTTAGCGGGAAGGCAGAGTCCTGAACATTCCTAGGTGCCTAGGAAATGCTGGCTGGCTAATTCTCTGCTCTGGAGGGAGCCTACAACTCAAGAGGTATGAATGGACAGGCTGAATATAATCTTGTGAATGAAGAGGAGAGAAGAAATCTGAAGAACTCTTGTGACACTCTCTGTAGCTGGTGAAGTGAGGAGGTCTGAAATGGCTCAGCTCTCCGTTCCCTCTCGCCACTGGCCCACGCTTTCTTCAAGATGCAGGTGGCTTCTACAGGCACAGATTTTCCTCCCAGGAGGCCTCTCCTGGTTACCCAGGACAAAGGGCTTATAAATGAATCATCTTCCCTTCTCAGGCCTTCCCCTCTCTCCCTTGTCAGGCTTCTCTTCTGTGCGTTTTCCTTTGTCCTCAACTCATCAAAGATGTAATTAGCTAGCAAAGAATAGAAGAAAGGAACAGGGCATCTGGCTTCCGCCCCACCCAGAAGGTGCAGAGTGACCTTTCCAATCCTGCCTTGGTGTTTGGTTAAAACACACAAATTGGGGATGTGAATTGTGGCTCTGGATTTTACTAACTCTTCACATCTTGGATGAGTTATTTAACATTGTGATGTAATGGATTTACCAAATATAACAATCATTCCTGGGTCACACATTTGTTGAGGCTTCATAGGAAATAAGCACAAAAAAGTATCCAGGAGCCCTTGCAGCCTGCACTCCGCAGAGACACCGCCTGTTCTTACCTGTTCCGTGGCCCCAAGCTTTGTGCTCTAACCCCAGCATCTCCCACTGATCGCCCGACCAAGGCTCCTTCCAGGTACAGAGTTTAGCACAGTTTCCCTCCCCTTTTATCTTTTTTAATTCCTTCTCATTTGTCAATTTATTGCTTAATCTTTTTCGTGGCTCATCCCAGATTATTTCATTCACATTTCTTCCCTTTTTGGAGAGCAACAATAGCAGTAGTGAAAGCAGAGTGTTGATAAATGGGAGAGTCAAGATAAAAGTTACTATCCTGTACACTACAGGGTATATCTAATGTAGATAAAACTCTGGTATCATTTTACCTAAAGGGGCTGATATGATTATACACAAGTTATTCCTTCCTAATCTCTACATCATGAGCATAACATATAGAATCAAGTCACTAAAACACAATACGAAAATGTTGCCATTTGAATGCACTATAGGTGTGAGCCTGAAATCCCACAGAAACCAAAGGCATAGGAAGAACATAACAGTCTCTTGATGGTGTCCAGGAAATTAATAAATACACATTGTAAGAGGTTTCCCATCTCCAACAATGTGGGAAGCTGAACTAATACAAACTATTTTGCACTACTAACTTATGGATATTCTGAATGTAATATAACAGAAAGTACATAAATAAGAGGGATTGAAAGGAAAAATAAAATTCCCTGCTTCAGCAATGGAGCAAAATCATGGTCAGAATGGTGCACTTTGGAACTAACAAAGCAACTTGGAGGATGTAGTCGGGTGAGCAGCAGGGAAGTTTGTGTCTTCTTGTTATAAAAAAGAAGAAAAAACTTCAGTAAATATTAAACTAATAAATCTTATTCAAGTAGAATGTGTCTGAATTATCTGAAAATTTAAATAAAGAATCAAATCAACGGAAACAGCCTGGCAAAATCAAATCCCAAATCTCTGAATACAGACATTGGCCTCACCTCTGACATCGGAGAGACTGACAGCTGAAACTGTACTGAAAGCTCACAGTGCCTAAATGACAAGCCACACTAAGAAATGATTTCCCTTAAGGATGAAATGCCTCTGCAGAGAAACAAGATTACCATAAAATACAATCTGAAAGACACTATAACTAAGTATATGTAGAATGATAAACTAGATATAAAGCATGATGGCTAGAAACACTAAAGAATATAATTTTAAAGAGCAAAAGCCAGATGGAAAAAATGAATGTGATGTTTTGTACCGACATATCCCCCAAGGGCCTTGCTCTGTCATAGGGGGGCTTTTGGAAGGCAGTTGGATGATGGGAGTTTACTCTGACTTACAGTTAAGAGACAAGGTCAGGATAGAAGATGGAGGTCACTGGAAGGGCCTGGAAGGGCCTGGCTCTCTCCCTGAGCCCCCTGCTCACTCTCTGCTTCCGGCCTACCATGCAGCACTAAATCCATTCCTACCATGGAGGCAGTGGACTATGGATCGAAACCTCTACACACTGGGAGGCAAGGTAAACTGTTCTTACTTTAAACATCTGTTGGTGTTTGTGTCTCTGTAATGGGGAAGGTGACCAGGACAGCAACAGAATAAGACTTGCAGAAAGAAGAAACAGATGTAATGGCAATCATGAATGTATGGGCTATTCAATAAGAACTCACCTGTGTGCTGAAAAGAAATGCATGAATGCATTGCCACAAGTTACAGAGGAGAGGAAACCAAATATGATGTTCCAGAAATGCTACAAGCGTCTGGGACTACAGCTTGCCACAGCACCTGCCTGGCAAGTGCAAGGTCCTGAGTTCAGTTTTTGGTACCCTTTTCCTCCTTTCCTCCTGCTAAAAATGCTGAGACAGGAAGGGTAGAATAAAATGTACACACTGACATCCAATAACAATTGGGACAAATGAAAATAATCCATAATTACAAATAATAAAAATGCCAAAGTTTATATGTGTGTGTATATGTTAAAAGTAGCAGAAAGGAAAACTCATATTACATAAAGAACAACAGTTACACTGTAGCAGAATGTTGACCAACAAATACAGAACAACAGGAAATAGAAGAATATCCTCAAACTGCTGTCGAAGAACAACTGCCCACATAGAGTTTCATACTCAACTTATCTATAACTGAAGATTATACACATTATAAAGAGATTTTTGTATCATTTCAATTTTAGTATATGCGTTCTTGAAGCAAGCACTATAAAGAGATTTTTGAATAAAGGCTTGTAGAGTTTATTACTGTCAGATTCTTTCCTGAAAATAACTATAGGAGCTGAGGAAATAGCTTGGCAGATTAAAGCAGCTGCAAGCAGGTGCAGGGGTTGGGGGCTTGATTCCCAACCCCCCAACCTGCCATGCTGGCCCCACCCCCAGGGTACACAGAGACAGTGATTGAAACTGGTTGTGGTGGCGCCCACCTGTAATCCCTGCTCTTGGGAGGTTGTAAACAGGCGGATCACTACAAGTCCGATCTAGTAGTGAGACTCAGAACACCCTATAGAACCTTCCCTAAAAAAAAAATAATAATTGCTTAGTGGGATAAAAAATAGAAAATAATATATGAATAGTGGAAGAGTATAGTGATTAGAAATTAAAATAGCCGAAGTTTCATGTGAAAAAAATTTAGGAGCAGCTATTGAAGAATATAGTGGAATCTGAACTTCCATTTATTAATAAAGAACAAAAAATAATAATCTAAATAAGAATGGGAAAAATAAACTAAGACATGGTAAATAGATAGAACTTAGTACTCCAAACATTCACTAATTATGACAAAGGTATGGAATTATAGCTACTATTTAGTAAAACCTCATTAGTCTCTCTCTCTCTCTCTCTCTCTCTCTCTCTCTCTCTCTCTCTCTCTCTCTCTCTCTCTATATATATATATATATATATATATATATATATATATATATATATATATGTTTTGGTTTTTTTTCCCAGCTCAGCCTGCCCTGAGGGCAGGGCTGGTGCCAGATATTTTGTCAGGGGAGATAAGAAAACTTTATTTGTTTAACATATCATATGTCCAGCTTTTCTGTAACTTGTGTTTATTTAAGTCATAGTTTCAGCTGCCCTGTGACTTGCCATTATGCACGTTCCCAGCTGATGTAGAATCATCTCTTAAGGTTTAATTTTGTGTGTGCGGAGCTTAAATTCAGCAATCATCATGGGTCATTAGATGACACAAACTGAAATATGAGTTTAGAAGAGTAACATCCAATTTTAAATTCTATAGGAAACTGATAAGGGCTGGGAAGATATCTTGGTAGCATGAGTGCCTGCCTGGCAAGCACAAGGTCCTGAGTTCAATCACCGGTAGCACAAAAAACAAGTAAGTAAATAAAAAGAAATATTAAAAAATAAAGAATTTGATAAAATATAAGATGCTTTAAATTTGTTACTAAAAAATGAGAACAGCAGGCAGAGGGGGAGAGAAAGAGAGAGGGAGACAGACAGACAGATAAGAGAGAGAGAGGCAGAGAGACAGAGAAAGACAGAGACAGAGAAAAGACTGACCATGTAAACCTGAAGGCCAGCTATTAACACCTAAGTACTCTTTATTATTTGGTAAGTTTGAAGGAAGTGCTTCACTGCAGTGAGCCAGCTGGTGACTGAGGCTTCTGAGTTCTAAGAAATATTTTAGTAAATGGGCAGGACAAATAAAAACTATAGATGTGGTCTTTTGATTTTATGTACTTTGACTTTCAGCCTTGTGGTTTTGCCGGACTGCCGATACACCAACAGAATGGCACTGAAAGTCATGCCATGGAGAGCTTAGGCTTAATAGTCTGCATATAGTGTTTCCAATCTGACATCATAGACTTATCTAACATTTATAATCAATAAACACATATTAGCTGGCATGCACCACTCTAGCTGGCCCAGAGTAAAGGTTTTTATAAAAAAAACATTAAAGCACTAAAGCAGACATCTCAAATATCTTTGAATAAATAATGATTAGTCCAAAAACAAACAGAAACATGAAGATATATAGAAATTCTCTTAATGAACCTTTGAAAAAATACTAGTTGAATCTGGCCAGCTAGAGTGGTGCATGCCTATGCATGCTCTCGGGAAGCTGAGACAGAGGATTGTCATGGGTTTGAGGTCGGACTGGGCTACATAGTGAATTCAAGGCCAGCCTGCACTGCACAATGAGAAGACCCTGTCTCAAAAGGAAATGAGTCTATAGTCATACCACCCCAAATGTACCCAATCTCATCAAAAGTAAATGAATAAACAAATAAATACAAAAACAAAAAAGCAAACAACAAGAACAAAAAAACTTACATTGGATCAAGAAAATTTATGGTCACACCTTGTACATTTGTTTTAAAATTTGGCCTAAAACAGAGGTAGAGAAAAGTCAAAGGTCATTCTAGGTTCTGATTTTTAAAGAGAGTAAGTTCTTTGGTAAAATAACACTGAAGTATTGGGCCCTTCTAATGGTAGGGCTTGAAGCAGAGCAGAAACCGAGGTCAGGTGCTTGCCTGTTGAGCTTCCAGAAGTCAGAAAAGTAGGGTCAGGGAGATGGCTCAGTAGAATAAGTGCTTTCTGGCAAGGATAAGAGCCCAAGTTCAATTCCTGGTTCTGCCAAAAAAAAGAAGGAGTCAGAAAAGTGTAAATTTTTAGTTAAAACAATCAGAGAATAATATGATACAATGGGGAAAAGGCATGTTTCTGCTTCAGATTCGGCTTCAAATCAATTAAAATTAGCTGTTCAGCATACATGTTTGAGCTGAGCCACTGCCATGTTCCGAACAGCACAGTGGGCCCTGGGTACACAGTGATGAACAAAATAGGTGCAGCCTCTGTCCTCACACAACTTTTAGTCTAATGTGTAAGACCAAAGTTATGATTGCATATAAGCACACAATCACATTTGCTAGGACTCTAAAATCTCAGGAAGCTTGGAAAGCTGTAGCAAGCTGTCCTTTTCAGCCTGGGAATGAGCCCAAGGATTCACTACAGAGAGGGTTGAACTGCAAAGTTAAAGGATGAGGCAGTCTAAAGCAAAGCAAAGGTAGCTGTCTACACCAAGAGACAACAATACTACCAGTCCTCGAGGAGGCCGGCCCAGTGTATGCAAGCAACCAAAGAATGGCTTTGTCTACAGTGTCCACAGTCAAACAAAAAAATTCCATCATTCACTTTTTGAGAAACTGTTGACAGCTCACATGAGCTTAGCAAGAGTCAGGATCTAACAAGGTAAGACATTATGATAATTAAGTGAAATCAAGTACACAAAAGAGCCCAACTACAGTAGATGCCAACTGTAAAAGTTTGTTATCCCTTTCACTCACTGAACTTCAGCTAAGCAATCCTGCTAGTTTTTCTCTTACTAGAAGCACCAGCTATAGACATAATGGAACTTTTCTTATGATTGACTGTCTGATACACCATGTGCCAACTCAAAGTAATCTCATGTTTATTGATTTAAGGTATTCTTAGCCTTGTCAGTCATTTCTCAGATCAACTGCTTAGTTTCCATTCTTACTGCTTTTCATTATATTGAACACAATGCTATTTTAAAAAAAATCAAATGTCACCATCTTCATAAGCCTATTATCTTGCTTTATTAATCGAGGTTTTACAGAGAAATAAAAACAACAGACACCCCATTTGTGTGTCTCTGTGTGTGCGTGTGTGTGTGTGTGTGTGTGTGTGTGAGGAAGAGAGACAGAGACAGACAGACAGACAGATGACAGACACAGATTTTCAGGAGTTGATGTACAGTATTGTGCAGCAAATCTGAAACTGCCTGGGCAGATCACAGGATGGAGACTCAGGGAGCTGGGTGTGGTGGTTCATGCCTATAATGCAAGCTTTCTTGGAGGCAGAGGAAATATATATATATATATATATATATATATATATATATATATATATATATATAAGAATTGGTAGTGCATGTTGAGTCTGCACACAGTCTGAGGCTGAATTCTGAATTTCTTAGGAAACTTCAGGCTGTACAGCCTCTAGCTGACTGGCTGAGGCCTCCCATATTATAGAAGGTAATGTGTTTTACTTAAACTCTGCTGACTTCAACGTTTATCACATCCATAAGCAACTTCTAGACTGGCACTTTAGCAAAACTCAGTACCTCAGCCTAGCCAAGTTGATGCACAAAATCAGCTGTTCTAGCTGACCACACAAGGCAGCTTGAGAGTAGCTACTGTCTCCTGTTAGAGCTTGGGTCTCTGTGCTGGCTGGAAACAGAGATTTCACAGTGGCACACGGTGCTGGACACTGGACTGGTGTCAAGGCACGTGACTGAGACCTAAGAGAACGAGTTTTGGAGATGGAGAGGCTTCCGCACATGGAGAAGGCAGGGAGTGGAGCGCGGCTGTGGAGGAGACAGGATGACCGTGCAGTTGCTGGAGTTGCGCTCATCCTAATGAAAACCCGACTCTCAACTGAGATCTACATGTGTAGCTGCGCTCATGCCAGAATGGTGTCTCAGGAACTCAAGTCATAATAGTCTATGTTCTTCTACAGAGCTGCTGGACTAGGTTTTTGTGGCTTGCCTCCCTACAAATCTTAGACAATTATTTTAACAATATGAGCCCTAGTTGTCATATCTGTAAAATGGAAAAAATATTACCTACTTTAAGGTTGCAGTGAAAGTTGAATGAGACAATCAATACATCTAAACTCTAAAGCAATTAACATTGAGCTTGATCAATAGCAAGTATTTTAATGAATGTCAGCTATTACCATAAATTCTATTCATCTCCTCAGAAACATGTTGGAAAGTTAAGCTCTGGTCCCCATGAATGCCACTCTACTGTGTATGAACATGACAAATTTTTAATTATGTATACGCTGATACATTTCTATTGTATATCATTTTTGTTTTCCCTCTCCCTTATATATCTTCCATGAAAAAGTAAGAGATGAAGACAAAGGTTAGATATTACTCAAAGTTTACAAACCTTTAGTTACAATATAAATGCTAGAGACTTAATGGGCAGTATGATAACCAGCGTTAATAATATATTGTATATCAAATTTAGATGAGAATAGATCTTAACTGTTGTTACCAATTGTTTTGCCATTGAAAAACTAAAAAGCTAAATAAATGAAGTAATGGATACACTAATTAGCTTGATCATGATAAACATTTCTCAATGTATACATACATCAAAAAATTGCATTGGACACGTTAAATATATAGTCTTTCATTTTTCAGTCACACTTCAGTAAAAGCATAAAGTAAAGTATAAAAGGGAAAGGCTAAGCCATGAATAAATAGTAGAATGTACAGCAGCTTTTATACCGATGTCTCCCAATTCCTAGCGATCACTGCTGTTCACGCATGCTTATCGAGCACGTACAATGCTCAGGATCTACAGCGCGTGCTCTTCACAGCAGAGGGCTGGTGTGCTTATCAGGAAGGGGAATGATTGCAAGCTGTTACCTCGAGTCCCAGCACCAAGGTTAGGGGGATGTAGGAGAAGCCCGGCGGCCACACAACCGGTTAATTCTTTTGCAAGAGACCCAGGCTGCACAGGCAAACTCGCTTCTCACGAAGCTGCACCCACCCCCTAGCATTTGTGGAACGCCTGCCCCAATCCTCTGCTGGACCCTGGGTGGCTGCTCCTGAGGAGCAAAGGTGTCATCCAAGAGCTTGCCATGGCCACACTTTCTCGGGTCCTGTGCTTTCATTTTGGGAGGGGATCTATGATTATACATTTTTCTTAGTTTATTAACCATATTCTTGACACTAAAGAAATACAAAGAGTTTCTAATCATAGAAAGGGTCATTTATTCACTATTTTGGGTCACTTATTTTCTCTACTGAAGGAAAAGAACATGACAGCTCTATATTAATAGTGCCAGAATTAAAAATCCATCTACTTTTAAAACCTGACTATCGTGTCCTTTCTAACCACTTCCAGTCCAGTTGGCATTTACAGCTCTCCTCACATTTTGTAAAGTCTTACTTAACGTCTAAGAAACACTTCCTACCAGAGGGGAACACAGAACCACCATCACAGTGTCATGGGAGAGCTAAATCACGCTTGCAGAGTTGCTCTGCGCGTTCCCTGGGCCCTCCTTTCCTCCAGAACCTCGAAGCAGAGCAGTGTATCTTCCCATGAATATTAATAGCACTAACTTGACATTCTTACTGTTGACAATATTGGTCGTACTTGTCTTCACTCCCCTGCTGTGGCCTAACACCAGATCCAACACCCTGGGGCCCATGTGGACTGGTACAGCAGCTGAAGGGCCACGTGTCTGGGGCTCTGGAAGGGGCTTCTTCCAGCCTGGGCATCTGACTTCCCAGCTGCTGGCCCTCCAGTTTCATTGGCTGATGTGCTAGCTCTGAGCCCGACAGGCTTTGTGTTGGTCAACTTTTCTGTTTGGCTGATGTAGTCCGTTGAATGTCATTTCCCTTGACTCACCCTTGATTACCAGAAATGTTCTCTATTACTTTTTAGAATAATAAGGCATCTATAAGCAAAGCTTTGGGTTAGGATTTTTTGAAAGAATGGCCCATCACTGTTTATTCTTTTCAATGCCAGAAGGCAAACAGTAGGGCTACAGCCAGCCCTGAGCCACTGTTTAGTGCATTAAATATAATTCTTAATGTTAGGATAAAATGCACAATTTTTTCTCCCCCTAGGAAACTGGAGAGCAATGTTTGCTCATATAAGTAGTTTATAAACACAGATGTAATCATCATTTTTGTATTGTAACAGCTACTAGATTTTCTCCAATTTTTTTAAAAGAATAAATCTTTGTGTTCTGATACAGAAAATATAGAAAAGATGATGTAACTCAACAAAAAAGTAGCTTTGTTTAGTAGTTAGAAGACATTTTATTTTATTTTTTTTTCAATGTATTTATTTTATTTTTATTTTTTTCCATTTATTTTTATTTTATTGAAATACAAATGTCAATCAGACAGTTTCAAAACACCATAACCATACAGAGTCGATGAAATAATACATTGCAAACTGTTTTCACAACGTTTTGGTATTGTACAAGGTGCATACATGATATTATATTTACAGGTTTTTATATAGCTGAATTATATCAAAGATTCAATAATTATTTACCTAGTGGATGACCATAGCACTAAAAGCCGACATAATATCCTGTCCCACCACCAATAGTGCAGATCTTGCCTCTCATAGAATTATGTAGAAGCATAGCGTTATCTATCCCAACTGTACTGTCTAT